>CM067475.1:40155852-40197469 GCA_034552555.1 Semaprochilodus insignis | reverse complement strand
ATATATATATATATATATATATTATTATTTATTTTATTTTTTTTCTGAGTGGCAACATTCACTGTTAGGCAAAAAAGTATCCAAAGAAAACTTGTATACTAGCAAAAGCACTCCATGTGAGCGGGTCTTGAGACATTCACATATCAGATACACACAAATACACATGAAGTTGCGGGTTGCAGGTAGCACTGTCACCTAACAGCAAGAAGGGCCTGGGTTTGGTGTTGAGTGTGCATGTTCTCCCAGTGTCTGTGAGTTCCTCCCAGGTAAGGTGGAGTTACTAAATTGCCTTCTAGAGGTGAATGCGTATGTCTGTGTGGTGTCTTCCACCCAATAAGTGCTGGGATAGGCTTCAGCCACACCCACACAACCAAAGTGGATAAGAAAGGTAGATGTAATTTCTCATAGCTATCTCCAGACATTCTGGTTATAAGATTACATCTGTCCTACAAGACAGAGACCATGCCCATCAGCACGTGCACAGGTTCCCACTGTAGCTGATGTTTTATTTTGACAAAACTGCCAGGGATGCTCTTTCTCCTCCTCTCCTCCCCTCAGGAATTCAAACCCCACTTTGGGTATTTTTAATAGATATGTTTGCTGACAGGTCCCTGAGGCAGTACTCCTTCCAGTGTCTGCAGGAAGCGGGCTCCATGCTAGATGCTCCAGACCTGAGGAATGACCTAGCCTTCCTGTTACACATGACGGACCAGTATGACCCCCTGCTGGCTCAGCGGCTGTCGGTCTTCCTGTCTCCTGTTAGCGAAACTCGACTCTTGGAAGAGAACTTAGAGCGCCGCTGGAGTGCCACCCGACTGCGCTCAATGATAACCTCTGACCAGCAGGGGCGATCTCTTCTGCAGCTGGTTGCTGTTCCTCGTCTACCTCCTGCTCTCTTCACTCTGAGCCAGTTGGAAGTGCTAAAGCTGGAACTGATTGGGGATGCCAAGCTAACAGCACAGATATCCAACATGTCTGCTCTGAGGTGACGGTTTCACAAACTACAGATTTGTGTAGTAGGTCTACTAGTGCTTATTTCCAGATCTAGGAACCCACTGGCCAGCAAAGTTTCAGGTATTCCCTACTCCAACACACCTGATCTAAGCATCAAGCCCTTTATGATTTGGATCAGGTATGTTTGGGTAGGGAATATATTTAATATAATTGGGTTCCCAAGACTGAAGTTCAGAACATCTGTGCTAGAGATTATATTAAGTTATATTTTAAGTGGCTATATGATAAATCGGTCTGCATGAAACCAGGGTACACAATGTACTTGTTTTCACTTCTCCACAGAGAGCTACACTTGTACCACTGCTCAGCAACAGTGGAGTCCACTGCGCTGGTAGTCCTTCAGGAACGCCTCGAATCCTTGCATCTTACCTTCACCCAAGTGGCAGAGATCCCAGGCTGGGTGTACTCCCTTCGTGGCCTGCAGGAGCTTCACTTAACTGGGCGCCTGGCCAGCGAAGGCAGCGTGGGCCGTGGCTGGGCCTTAGGAAGCCTCCGGCACCTACGGCATCTCCGTGTCCTCACCCTGCGAGGGATGGTGCAGAGAATCCCGGGGGAGCTGAGTGAGATAGCTGGCAGCTTGGTTCGTCTGGAGATACATAACGAAGGCACCAGGCTGTTGGTGCTAACAGGACTTAGGCGCCTGGTTGGGCTAGCTGAGTTGGAGCTACAGGGATGCCAGCTGGAGAGGCTGCCATCTGCTTTACTTGCGCTAACTGGACTGCGCAGCCTAGACCTGCAGCACAACTGCCTGCGGACCTTGGAGGAGCTGCTTGGACTGCAACATCTGCGACGTCTTTCCTGCCTAAAACTGGCCTATAATCGAGTGCTGGCACTGCCTGCCAGTGTTGGAGTGCTTCGCGCTCTGGAGCTCCTGGACTTGGCACACAACCAGCTGCAGAACCTTCCTCCAGCACTCTTCACGCTACATCGAATCCGGCGCCTCCTGCTGGGGGGCAACCTGCTCGAGGAACTCCCAGCTGAGGTGGGAGCACTGACTCTCCTAACTGAGCTGGACCTGAGTGGAAACAGACTTGAGAGCCTGCCCAAGGAACTTTTCACACACTGTGTGGAACTGCGCATTTTGAATGTGGCCAACAACGCCATAGGTTCCTTCCAGCCATGTCTGGGGTCCTTGAGCCACCTATCCCAGCTGAACTTGCAAGGGAACAACCTGGAGGAGCTGCCTGTGGAACTGGGCTGCTGCCCGGGGCTACGTGGTGGCGGCTTGCTGGTGGAAAGTTGGCTGCTCCATACCCTGCCGGCCCATATCAGGGACTTCTTACAGCAGCCCCGCTCTCCGTCTGGCACCTCATCCGAGGCTAACTCCCGCCCTGTCTCAGACAGCTTCCCTACCTTCTCCACCACCCAGTGGAGCTTCCTCTCCGCCGCTGAATCACGGATATAGTGAAATCCTTCACAGAAGCACTCTGAGTGGCCGTTCTGTTTGAGGTTGTTGGGATGATGTGTACAGAACACCACTGAACTCTTTTTCACACTGTGACTTTTAACTTGACGTTACCAGAAGGATGCAGTGGTTTCCTTTTAAAGACCTCCATGTTACATTAGCTACTGCGGAAATAAAAACTTGGTTTGACGACTGACCACACACTCACAGTGGTTAAGGTAAAAAAAAAATGATGGTTACATGTTATTGATGTCTGGCAAATTTGGGGAAGTGGAGTTTGCTTAATTTACAGGCTGAGCGCTCTCCTTTCAACTCGCCTTTAATGCATAGAGGCAGGCCTCAAAAAAAAAAAGCCAGTCCTGTCAAGGCAGTCTTTGAAGAAGGTTTGTTTTCATTTCCAGGGGAAAGTGACGTATTTGTATGGGGTACCTGCCACTATAAATGCAGCTGGTTTTGGTGGTAGAAGGACAAACTCACAGTCTTCTAAAAGAATGTTCAAATCACAGTTTTTAGCTGCCTCGGTTGTGAATCCAGCTCACACGTTCACAAATGATTTACAAAACTGAACATCGAAGACAAGAATGCTTTAAAATGTGATTCAAAGAAAAGTCTTTATATTTTCTACATAGGCTATGAGGCTATTTGTCATGTAGCCTGTCAATAACAGCCAATCATGGACAGCAGGAGATACTTTCTGAATAAGCTATTCTAGTTTAATTTGGAACGTATCACCTGAAGACAGCATGAAAATGGTGGAAAAACAAGCAAATGTTCAAAAAAAAACTTGGAACTGGAACTGAAGGTGGAATTGTAATGCGTGTGGAGTCTCAGAACATAAATACAGTTTTGTAAGTTTTGCCGCTTCAGAGCCAACATCAAGTCAAGTCAAGTCAAGTAGTTTTAGTCAATACTTCAATATGTACAAGACATACAGAGGATTGAAATTGCAGGCAAATAAACATTTAACTATAAATAGATTACAACTAAAACTAAAACAAGAACAAGGGTATGTTGAATGTAATAAACAATAAATATAAAACAGACTGACGCAAGACATACGATAGAATTAAATAAGGGCCCTGAGATGGACATAAATAACAATAAGACATTGAAGACAATAAGGACGATAAAGTGACGTGTGCACTAGCAGAATTAAGATGCAGCATTAAAGTGGATATGACAGTGCCACTATAAACAGTAGCGCAGGTTGAATAACATTAAGGCTGTTTAAAGTGAGTGGGTGACACAGCAAAAATATAACATAACACGATATGCATGCTGATATTCAGACAGACACAATATATTACACTGTTATGTTAAAAAAATATCAGAAATTAAACCCTATTGATTATACTCTCTTTGTAATGAAACACGCAGTTTGTTAGGGTTATTTAATATCTGACGGTCTCCATGACATGCTTAGAAAAGCATATTATCACACTAACACAATTTATCAATCACGATAATGATAAATCACTGTCATATTGCCCACCATTGCTTGCAACATTGAAATTTCTATAAGTTTTACAGACTTATCATTACCATGTCACAATTACAATATGTAATAGGACCAATACTATATTTTTCCCCAAGAATAATATCTGTTCTTAAAATTGTTCTAACCTTAGAAAAAGTCTCAAGACGTTACTGTAGGTCCTATAATCCAGCCTAAGAGCCCTAGATGGCCCTTGCCTCAATCAAAGGATTAGACAGATACTACATTTAGCAGCTTTTAGTAGCATTCTAGAGTCCTTAGCAGATACTTAACAGTCTATGCATATGTTTAGAAGACTCCACACCAAGCCCCGTCTCAAGCATCCTTACATATTCATTATAGACAATTAATGCAGGCTGGGCACAAATAGCAACTTGTTTTGGCTCTATACTAATGATGCATTTCATATTAGTGTTCTTATTTTTATTTGGATTTTACATGTGTAAGTGTTTAAATAAACGTAGGACACCGTAATACAGCCAATTATTAAATGAGCAGCATTTGACTGACCCTATTTTTTCAGTAGTTCTTCATGTTACCACAGAGATGTTACAGATCTCATACTTCTTCGTAACACACTGAAATAAGTAATTGAACACATTGTTGGCTGTCTTATTAGTCAGTGGTCTTGAGATGCAGTGGAGAGATACAGATGTTATACAGACAGTTCTACAGTGTGTACATTTCATAAGAACCGAAACCATATGTTATAGAGGTTTCATTGAGAACTTTTGTAGAATGCCCTCTTTCTTTCTCCAGAGCCACTCTGGTCAGTGTTTGAAGAACAATAAAACATTTCTAAATTGAAATATAATTATGCAGCTTAATAATAGAGCCTTGGAACAACTGAATTTCAGCAGAAGGTTGTAGTACTGAAATCATGGCATAAATTGAAATGTATTTCATTTTATCATTTCAATTAGCCATATAACGTAAGGAAGAATTCTATAGCTCTTTATAAATCATAGCAATCTTAACATATCAACAAAAACATTCAGTGGTTTGATGAGAAATGATCTGTTCTCGATAAACTTACCCAGTCAGAATTGTTCAGTGGTGGTGATAGGAACCAAGTGTTTCAAGTATACTAAAATGTATATATTTATATTGTAAATCTATTTATACTAAATTATATGCTGTCTGACGCCCAAGACACTGTTTTACAATATTTTTGAAAAAGGTTTTGGTCTAAAACATATTTTGTTTAATTCTTTCATGGTGGAGAGGTACATGCAGGCTGTTCTAAGAGAAAATAGTTCCGTAGAGAAAACCCTTCCCAAATTTGTCACTGCCATTTACTATGCAAAACTACATTACAACAAAATTTTAGCCACCAACTACAGTCCATAAGAACGTAGCTACCCCACTGACTGGGGCCCATGAGATCCTAGTTATGCTACTGATTGTGGCCCACAGGATTCATACCTATAGCATACATAGCTACACCATACCTATAGGAACATAGCCACACCACTCACTTTGCTGATGAAGTCCTAGTTACTCCACTGACCGGGGCTGATAAGATTATAATTGTGCCACTGACTACGGCCCATAAGATTCTAATCATGCTGCTGACTGGGGCCATAGATTCAGTTAAGCCACTGACTATGGCCCATAAGAAAATAGCTACCCCACTGACTTGAGCCGATGAGATCCTAGTTACACCACTGACTGGGGCCCATAAGATCCTAGTTACACTACTGACTGGGGCACATAAGATCCTAGTTATGCTACTGGCTGGTGCCCTTTTGAGTTACACCACTGACTGAGGTCATTAGATCCTATATATGCCCCTAACTGTGGCCCACAACATCCTAGATATACCACTGACTAAAGCCCCTAAGACATGAGTTACACCACTGACAAAGGAGACCCCAGATATGCCACACTGTTTTTGTTTGCCCAAAAAGTCACACTGATTCACACTGATGAAGTCTAATTTTCCTGACTCAGCTGTGATGACAGTACTTACAGTACTCTGACCTGGATGGAATATACTGAAGGTGACATAAACATGACCCTTTTCACTAGGCCGCTTCTTCAATACAGTCATTCACCGCTTCACTTGTTAACATGTCTTTCTCAGTTTCTCTGGACTGACCACCTATATAAAGTTTAGGAAGCAGTTGATCAGTTTCTTTGGGCTTCACACAGAGAGTAGTGAAACTCAAACTACTGGGACTCTATCCCCCTCTACCCCCTGATTCTGGTGACCTTTTATTTGTGGAAATCACAAAATTATAAGGAACGGCATTTCTACTTAAAACACGGATTCCACATACACCTGAGCGCTATGATCAGGTACTGACTTTGAACGTTAAATGGTTTTCCTCTGCTAATCAAATCAAATTAGCTCTCAAACAGCAGGTTTCGATACCAAACAAGTGAAAAAACAATTAAAAAAAACACACAAAGCAATTCTGCCCTTCTTTCGAAAAACTGCAACTTTTAAGTTGACAAACGTCGGTACGTCGTTTGTTTCTACTTCCTAGCGCCTTTCACAAATTGCCCGCCCAACTTTGACCGGGTTTCGCTTGTACGGTGATGAATGACAAGTTAGAACAACCAATCACGAAGTCGACTGCAAACGCTATTTCTATGTGGACGGCTGAATCCTCCAATCATATCGCTGTTTTGACAATAGAGGCGGGTGCTTGAGCTGTACTTGAGCGACAGATGAGAACAGCCAATCAGAAGTTCATCTGCAACGATTTTTCATGCGCTGCCGACGATTGGCTCGTCCAATCACATTGCTGCATTAGAAGGAGGCGGGCTTTCTGGGCTGAAGTATAAACCTGAGGCCCCTCCATGTGGCGCTAACAGCGTTAACCTTCCTCTCCGGTAATATCATTGTAAGGTAAGAAGAGCTTCATTTATCGCACTATTAAGCGAAATAGCTTAACTTTGTATTACCTTTTAAATCAGTTTATGTGCGAACAGTTGCAACATAATTGATCCTGGCAAAAGTACCTTAATAGACGTAATTACACCTACTATTGCTTGGCGTTCGCCAGCTAGCTAACTAGCAGGCTATGCTAGTTAGCTTAGCTCCTGCGATGATGCGTGCTGAGTAAGGGAGGGAGCGCTAAATATTGTTTATCTTATCGACGTGTAACGTTTAATATGTTCGACTAAGTGGTTTAGAAGTCGTATATAGTGTAATATGAAAACGCTGAAGGAGTGATGTGCTGAATGAGCTGTGTGCTGCGTTGCCGGTTAGCATTAGCAGCGAAGTGGGGGCCTTTGAATGAAGATCAGAGCCATTGTTCTTGTGAAGACTAATACGCAGAGTAAAAGTAACCAACCGTGCGGTTTAATAGCGAACTGGTTAGTTGTGGGTCCTATAAAGTGGTATGCTTATACGTTGTAATGGTCCATACTGGTGTGTAGACTTGGCTTGAGCTAATTCACTCACTATTTCGGTTTTACTGACGTAACGCGGGCAAACTCAGTCACGACCAGCTGATTCAGAAAAACAGTCGTGACTTAACATTGATGTTTGTAATTTCGTCACACATGCAAAAACATTAATTCCTAAGTCGTTCTTTAAATATTTGATTTATTATTATTATTACTATTATTACTATTGTTATTGTTGCTAAGAGTGTAGTCTGTAACACTTGATTAACATGGTGGCCTAGTGTCTGTAAGCTGTAAGTCTGTTCTGTGAAGTCATGGTCGTGAGTCTATCTGACTGCTGTGTTCTGTTTTACCTGGAAAGGTAAAGGACTAAATTATGTGGTAGGTGGTTGGTGTGTTTTGTCACCGTCCCCTTCCATTTGCATCCATATAGTCCTGGAGTTTGTAGATTAAAGTCACATTATTTCCCTCAGTGTCTCAGACCTACTGGGGTGATTCGAGACCAAATGGTCTAGGTGTGAACTGCTCTCCCATACTGACTCTCTCTCTCTCTCTCTTCACTTTTCCATCTGCAATTCTCCAGCATGGCCGAGAACGACGTTGACAACGAGCTGTTGGACTACGAAGAGGATGAGGAGCCACAGGTAGCCCCAGAGAGTGCCACGCCGGCAGGGAAGAAGGAGGTGAAGGGCTCCTACGTGTCCATCCACAGCTCTGGCTTCAGAGACTTTTTGCTCAAACCTGAGCTTCTGAGAGCTATTGTGGACTGTGGTTTTGAGCATCCATCAGAAGGTACAGTTGACATACTTTATCTTGTTGTTTTGTTTTTGGTCACAGGTCATTTAGCACTGTGTGTGTGTGTGTGAGTGAGAGAGCGCGAGAGCTGGGGGATAAAATATCAGATACCGTAGCGCCGTGTTACCTAGATGTACAATATGCTACACGCATGTCTTTGCTTGCCATGATTTCATCTCCTACCAGTCCTCCAACACTGTAAAATGAGTGTACCCTGCACAGCTTGAAATTCAAACAGAGAGCAACACAAACTGAATGTGGGTCTTTTGCAGACGTGCCTTTTTGAGGCCTAGTGTGCACACGATAAAGCTAGAGGTAATGTAACAAGTTCATTAAGAACATAAACCCCACAGCTCCCCTGTTATCATAGGGTTATGTGTGTTGCTTAAAGTAATGATATGGGGTTGTGAAATTCCCATTGGCTGTTCTCTGAATTACCTCACTGGCAATCTCACACAGCAGGAAAGTCAAACTGTGTTTGAAAACCTCAGAATGCCTTTGATCATTCCGGAGCTTGATCAGAAGAGTTAAGATCGTCTCTTCCCCTCTCACACTACCAGATCTTCAGCTCCATCAGTCGCTTCTACCTAAACTCCTAACTTGTTGAAAGCGTCAAATTGGACCTTAAATTTGATTTGTGTGTGTGTGTGTGTGTGTGTGTACACTCTGTACCGTATAGTAAACTTGCATAGAAAGCAATTATGTTTTGTTGTTACATCACTAGGAATAAAACGGTGTCGTATTTCATGACGCACATGTGGGGACCAGCCTCTATTGGGGAAAACAAGGTTGTGGTTAGCAGTTAGCTGTCAGTACTTGGCAGCTCCCAACTGCTGACAAACAGCTCCGTCTGATCTAAACATCTGCCCTCTAAACATGTTTCAGCATCAGTCACATGTTTGAACCTGGGGTGTTGTAGTCGGTTGCTTGACAGCTGTGTTGGTGGTATAATGATGTGCATGTCCAGGGTCACTAAGGAGATTTGTTATATGGTGTCTAGCTGTTTGTGTTTGAGAAATGTGCTTCTTGTGATCTGTGATATTTGTATTTCAGTGCAGCATGAGTGCATCCCCCAAGCCATCCTGGGCATGGACATCTTGTGCCAGGCCAAGTCGGGTATGGGGAAGACGGCTGTGTTTGTGCTGGCCACTCTGCAGCAAATAGAACCTGTGGATGGACAGGTGTGTGTTCTCTTGAAGCATCTAAAGTCTCAGTACGAAGTAACTTGAATTACTGTGTAATTTATTCAGGTTTTGTAGTTCTGAAACTTATTGACAACACTAAGTGATGATAAGCAGCCTAAAGTGTTTGAATGTCTTTGAATTGATCGTTTGTTTAGTGTTTTGGAGAAACTAGTTTGTCTCTCACAGTAGACAGGGTCTTTAATCATATGCGTTCCACAGTTTTGCAGTGGACTGATCTCCTCAGTAACAGTATTTTCTTCCTCCTCTGCTGACCCGTTCAGGTGTCTGTGTTGGTCATGTGTCACACACGTGAGCTGGCCTTCCAGATCAGCAAAGAGTACGAGCGCTTCTCAAAGTACATGCCCACTGTCAAGGCTGCAGTGTTTTTCGGCGGCTTGTCAATCAAGAAGGACGAGGAGGTGCTGAAGAAAAACTGTCCACACATTGTGGTGGGCACACCCGGCCGAATTCTTGCCCTCATCCGGAACAAGACTCTCAGCCTCAAAAATGTCAAGCACTTTGTCCTTGATGAGTGTGATAAGATGTTGGAGCAGCTTGGTAAGTGTGTTGCCAGTGTGTTTCCGATTTAGCAGTGTTGTGGTAAATTGATTTGGTGAAGTGCAATCTTTTGAATCAGGAAACCTCTGATATGAAAAACATTCACTTCAAAGCATTTTTGGTGACTCTGCATAAAAGATAACTAGTAAATTGATTGTTCTGGGTTTATATGGGGAGATTTAGACTTACTTGGATGACTAAACCCCCTGTGGAGACCGTACTTGAGCCTTACTAGCTCTCGATGTGAACAGTGCTACGTTAGACAAATGATGGCTGATCTATAAAAAAATAAAAATGGAGTTGTTTTTTTTGCAAATCCATCTTAAAAACTCTTGGTTATTTTTGTGGTGTGAAAATAATCTCCAGGATACGTGTTATGTCAGATTGCCATAAAACTTCAGGTGATGATACAGGAATGTGTCCTAAAGCATATTCTACTTGAACCTGTTCAGCTACATAAGTGTTGCCTCTTACTCCACCCATCTTCAGCTCTACATGTAAAAACTTTGACTCTTATTTATGCTGGAATGAACTGTACTCAGATGCCTCATTGATTTCTATGCCTGAATGACTCGGTGATGTGACTTCTTTCCCTCTCCCTCCCCCTCGTAGATATGAGACGTGATGTGCAGGACATTTTCAGGCTCACTCCTCATGAGAAACAGTGTATGATGTTCAGTGCCACCCTCAGCAAAGAGATCCGGCCAGTCTGCCGCAAGTTCATGCAGGATGTAAGTGTTCAAATCCGAACAACTCTTTGCTTCTTGGTTGAACTGTTATAGAATGTGTGTTTCCCCATTTTGGAAACTTGCCAATTAAACAATCCTATGCCCTGGGCTGGTGACTAGCAGTTGTAGGGTGGGGCAGTGTGGTTGATGGACAGTTAAGGTACTGTTTTCCAAAAGAATGAAATGTCAACTGCAGCAATGTGGCATAGTCTATGGAAATACGAGGCTAAACGCTTAATGCTCATTAGAAGAAGAGCAAACTACACTCAGCAAAACAATAGTTGCACCCAGAGGGAATCAACCCACAGGAAAAACTTGGTGGGCAGGTTTGACATCGAGACGTGCGAATGTTTCCATTTTCATGCATGTGATTGGGCTTATTGCTGTACCTGGCTGATTAAACGGCCACGATTGCGGGCAATTAGCGAGCTGTGATGCCCTCCATGACCTGTTAGTGCCAGCACCACTGGCAGACTGCTACACAACACGACTACATGCACGAAGACAGTTATGCCGATGGCTCTCATCATGCCAACGCCGCCGTCACGCCAGACTCTCATGGATGGACTCGCTTTTGTCTTGGTGGTGACTAACGAATCCATGTGGAGGCACCGTGAGCAAGGTGAGCGGTTTGTTACACATCACGGGTCCAGAAGGCCTGGTGTCAGTCCACCTCCACCCCTACTGCAATATCTTCAGGAACTGGGTGAAAATTTCAAGCTGCCGGGGATGGATTATCACAGGACACCATTAGCAACCTCTACAGACATCCGGCTTCCTATATATATTTTCCCCTTCTGTGTATCATTTGTTGTCCCTGGTAACCCTTATCTTTCATTCTAATAGCATTGCAATTCAACACTTCCTTCTGGTTGCAAATATTTATTTTGTTGAGCGTATAAAGAACACATAAAAAATTAACACAGGCTACAAAAAAGTGTGAAAGCTTGCTGAGTGTTGATGTGCTTGGATAGAAGTGTATTGAACGGTTTCTCTTGTTCGTGGAACCCAGACCAGCACCCTGTCATCGTAAAAGGTGTTTGTGTGGGTTTAAATAATTGATGCTGATGGTGTCTATGCTGGAAGCCCTTTTGTATAACTGCCTCCCCCACCCCTTGCCTCCCCTCAGCCAATGGAGGTGTTTGTGGACGATGAGACGAAGCTGACTCTACATGGGCTGCAGCAGTACTACTGCAAACTGAAAGACAGTGAAAAAAACCGGAAACTGTTCGACCTGCTTGATGTCCTCGAGTTTAACCAGGTAAATAGAGGGGTAAAACTCTAAAGGGTACCTGGGCCTAATGGTGCTACTCTTAATCAGGACTAGCTGTTAAAGGGCATGCGATCGTCTCCAGGCTTATTGTTTTCCGAGTGTACCAGTCGAAAGTCTTAAACGTCATTGTGTAATTGTTGGTAGCGTTACCGTATAGCCTGACACATGCTCTAGGTGCACAGCTGCTGTGTTTTGAGTTGTTGTTTCCACCTTGTCCCATTCTAACAGCCAGTTCACCTCAGGTTTTATGTTCTAGAACCGTGAGCTTATTACTGTGTGGAAGTTTAAGTCGGTTGCAATTTCTGTATTGACAGGTGGTGATCTTTGTGAAGTCAGTACAGCGCTGTATGGCTTTGTCTCAGCTGCTTGTGGAGCAAAATTTCCCTGCTATTGCCATTCACAGAAACATGGCCCAGGAGGAGAGGTAAGGCTCCTTCCCAGTGAAAGCTGTGGCATGTCAACAAGATGTATGAAGGGTTAGGGCCTTTATTTATTTATTTATTTCGATTTATTTATATATATATATAAATGTATCCAGAGGACAATCAGAGAAAGATTTGTGGAGCTGCTGATCAACAGGCATGCACACCACCTTTATAAGGAAGGTGTTTAATTTTTTTATTTAGTTATTTATTTTTTTAAATTTTACTTTACTGCTTTACATGATACTTGCACAGAAATATTTAAAGCAATTTTTTTTTATTTAACTCATGCATGCACTTGTAACGGCCATGGGTACTCTTACGTCTAGGTATAGACCCAGTTATTTGGGTGGCCTTGGTCGACACTAGGTGGTGCAGCAGCACAGCACATGGGCACGTGGCTTAAATGTCACTTGGTGCATAATATAGGATCACTAGTCATAGTAAAATCATTGCTTGCTTTAACTCCCTCTGCACAAGTTTTGGTTTTCTGTTGTGTCAGCTGTCTGAAAACAAAGTCTGACATCAGGTTATGTTCCAGTCAACAAAAACAGTAATTGCAGTTTGTTACAACCAGCTCACTGAGCAGCCGGTGACCATCAGCAAAATGTGTCTGATGATGGAAACTAGAAGGCTCTGACTATACCGCCTGAAGTGCTGTTTGTGTGTGGTGTTTGTTCTCAGGCTGTCCCGCTACCAGCAGTTTAAAGACTTCCAAAGAAGGATCCTGGTGGCTACAAATCTGTTTGGCAGAGGAATGGACATTGAACGAGTCAACATCGTCTTCAACTATGATATGCCAGAAGACTCGGACACCTACCTGCACAGGGTGCGTTTGCTATTTATTTATGGAAGGAATTGAACCTGGAAGATGAACTGGAACAAAATGATTTTGCAATCCAAATGAAATGCAGACAAGTTCTTCCTCAACATGTCTGGTAACAAAAGTTGTTGTAACTACACAACTGGTATCTTGGGTTAATGGGGTTTTTTTGTTTTTTTTTTTTTTAAGTTTTTTAACTTTGCTAAAAAACTCTTAATGTTGTAGACCACCGCCTTGGTTAAACAGCTCCACTTGGTACTCTACCTTAAGAAGGCTCACCGTCTTCACTCAACACCACTACGCCACCCCTTCGTATTACCGTTGTGTGTTAATGTTGAACCTCATCAGAGAAAATATTGCACCAGGTTTGTGCGCAGAGGGAGGGGGCAGGATAGGGGACATGCTCTCTAGCTTTACAGAACAAATGAGTCATGTATTTTAACAGCAGGCTGTATTGATATAAACAGTATCGTCTTATCTCATTTACGAATGTGTCTACCTTTCAGCAATAAGCCATGTTCACGTGATCCTAGATCAGATATCCACCTACATAACCTCATGGCAGAACAGCTGGATTGTGGTGGTGTGGTTGTTTCTTTCGTTTTTCGTTACCTCCCTCCTTTCTGCCCGTAAACACTTGCAAAAGCAATATCGGAGCCTTTTTCATCTCTGTAATAATGAACAGCTGAGAGCTGTTCAGAGCAAATTATCTTCGTGACAAAGGCTTGTTCTGCTGATTAGTTTGTTTTGGGCAGTGACGATAACTGCCTTATGTGATTCTTTTTCCAGGCTGGTGGAAGTTGATTTACCATCATCAATCATGCCTGGCATCAGTTTACTGCTTTACTAACAGCTCTTTGTTTGTGAACTTTATTTACCCCCCACCCCCCCAGCCCTCACTTAAGCAGTTTGGCATTGCCCCCTCAAATTCCTTAAAGTAAAGAATTGCTGTGTGTGGTTTTTATTTTTTTTATGTTTTTGCCAAATATCAACATGTGCGCTTTGTGTCTAACGAGAGTACATTGGTGCAAAATGTGGGCTCCTCTTCAGGTTCACTGGACCTAAAAGGAAGTCTTGTCCTCACCCACTAATTGGTACCAAGACAAGTACAATAAGCTATACCTCCTTTTGGTAATTATTTTTGAGCTGGTGTCTGATTTCTTTTGACTTCTGTTTCTCAGGTTGCCCGCGCTGGTCGTTTCGGCACCAAGGGTCTTGCCGTAACCTTTGTGTCTGATGAGACGGATGCCAAAACTCTGAATGACGTGCAGGATCGATTTGAGGTTAACGTGGCTGAGCTACCAGATGAGATTGACATCTCCACTTACAGTAAGTTTTTCACTTTCTCTGGGTGCTTTCACACATCCCTTTAAATGGATAAGCATTTCTCCATTTTTGGGGTTCATGTTGGTCTTACAGGGCCGCTTCAGTCATGCTAACTCTCATCCAGGCTGGTTGTCTTGATTGATTTTTGCCGACCTGGAGTGGATTTAGTACTACTTTGGTTTAGAAATTCCACACTTGGATTGTTCCCACTGTAGGAAGTCTACGTTTCCCCCATACACTATTTCTCTGTCCCTGAGTGTTTTTATGAGATCACCTCTGGTTCAGTGAGACTAGAGTCCTGCATTAAGAAAAACGACCAATCGTCTTCAGCAGCGTCTAATAGTGTCCAGGATATTTTCATCCAAGTTTTGTATTTACTTAATGTGAGCAGTACGGATCCACAACAGCTCAGGCATGCGTGGCTTTAGGCCACTCTTAAGCAACATAATGATATCCAGTCACAATGGTCTTTGGCAGTTGACAAAATATATATATTTGATAGTAGACCAAATGTCTAGAAATTGGTCATCTCATTCACCCAAGTCAGTTTTAAACATGGTCTCATGACAGTTAAAGAAAGGGTTAACTGCATTAAGTGTTTGGTGAATGGTTGTTGCATGTGTAAACAGATTTTACTGGGGAGGAAAATAATCAAACAATTGAGTTTCTTGTGCAAGACTCGCTTGTTCCCGTGTTTGTTTACATCTGTTGGAATTTCTACTGCTTTCAGTCATGTCGGCCAGATGGTCTCTTAATATCAAATAACCATCTGGGGACCGCATGCATGTTAACAGTCTGTGTGGGTGGCGGGGGGACGACTTATTCTAATTGGATCTTATTGCCCGCCACTTCTACTTAGGGTATTCACAACTGTGTTTTCATTGAAAGCATATAATGCCATATTAGTCTGGTATGTCAAGCATTTGGGAATACAAGTACACACATTAGAAAATATTTGTCTGTTCTTGGAGATGGCTGTAGAGGGATGGGTAGCTGGATAAATGTCCCTGGTGATCCTAGTCCCGTGCATGTTGTCCAGTCTGTATGAATGACTGTGTAACCAGCTTTTATTAACAAATTTTTTCCCCCTTTTTCTTTTAGTTGAGCAGTCAAGATGAGCCCTCAAGTTGTGCCAAAGGACCACCAGCTCACAGAACATGGGTTTTGTTTTTGTCCAAGCTAATGGAGGAATCCTCTCCGGTCTGTCGATTTTAAAGTTCTGCACCTCAATGCAGTTTTAAAATTACTGTTTATTTTATGGAATGGAGGGGAGATGTCTACTTTTATCTTGAATTTTTTTTTTTTTTTAATGAAATTAAAACTTTTATACAGTTATTGCTTTATCATCTTTTGCTGTTTGCTTGTTTTTGTTTGTGTCGTCAGGATTTTAAAGTAAAACTAGAGACGGTCACATTTGAGTCTTGTGAGTTTGCTGTATGAAAACACTACCAGAAACAACATAAGTCCCCCAAGTAACAGTTTACTGAGAAACCTAAATCACCTCAGACATTGTAACACTAGAAGGGAGGGCCATACTCCTTTACATTCACAGAGCTGTAATAACGGTTTTCTATATTTCTGTCTGTCCTCGGCCTCAGCATTTTATCAGAGGAGTCAGTAGGTTAAAAGGTCTCACTGTACAGCACAAATATCCCATTAGTGTGGGTTTGGCTAAGGCCTCATACAGACCTCTGTGTAATGCTTGCCTTGTCTATGTGGAGCAGGTGTGTTTTGCCCTCATCCCAGAAAATCTGGGTCCAGATTCCCCAGAGAGGTGCAGTGGTCATTCTGTTGATGGACTCATTTAAAGTAACACCGAGTGGTGCCATACTGTTTTTTGGAGCGTATTCCAGTTCAGGTCATGGTATTGGTTCAGTAATATCTGTACTGCTGGTCTAGTGAACTCAATGTCTTACATAGAATAGAATAGGTCTGACAGCATTACACGGCTGCAATAGACAATCAAAGCTGTGTTTGTGTAAAGTAACTTTCACAATAGAGAAATCACGTTTTACAGTCTTTTATTCATTAAAATTAATTTTTTCTTTTTTTGTTTGTTTGTGGCAGTCGGTATACAACAGTTGCCTGCAATGTATGTATAATATCTGTGGCACAAGTTAATTTATCTAAAACCAAACTGAGCACAACACAGACGTCCTTCTGGTGTAGATTGGGGGTGTACATACACTTTTATTTTTATTTATTTTTTTAAAATAATTCTAAAGACAAAAATGAGCTTTTCATATTTGCTTCTGTAATTAGATGTTTTAAATAACTGTGCAAAAAATAGATTTCTAGTACCAAAAAAAAAAAGCTAGACAATAAACCGCTCCGTAAACAAGCCAGATTTGACATGGTTGGAGTTTCAGGAGGAAACTCATGTCCACATTCTCGTTTATATATTTCTGAATTAAAAAAAAAATGTCTTATCATGCTGGAAAGCAAAGATCAATATCTATGTTTACATCATCTGAACACCTGAACTGAAATGCATTTAGAAGAAGCATATTAAGTACAATTGTAGCTTTCATTTCAGCCATGTTGCCTAACGTAACCTAGTATTTAACTCTTGTCAGCCACAAAGGCATACAAGTTATTTCTGTTCAAGTTATGTCACCCTATTTATTAAAAGCACATATGAACTACCGTTCAAAGCATAGTAAGGTGCACATTAAAAAAAAAAAATAAAAAATTCTACACTACCATCAAAAATTCTTTTCCTATGTAGCTATACCTGCCATCTTGAATGTCAAAACATGATGCTGAATAATTTTATACAACTGATTTGCCAAAACGTGCAAAGTCAACGTTCAGCCGTACTCTTAAGCTAAGCCTGTCAGCGCTAGAGAGCATATGGTGTGTTCGTGAGTCTCCTGGTTCCAGGTCTAATCCGCATGCCCTCTGTTGTGGGTTGGCTTAGCTCTCCCTAACGAGGGTGATGTCACCTCCATCAGCTTGTATATCGGAGCCAGGAGGCCGAAATGGAGACCACAAACGTCATAAAAGACACATGACCACGAGCCTCGTCCGGCTGAGCTCGAGGCATCACTTGCTAGATTACAGAGCAAATCGAGAGCCAAGATCAAGACCAGTCCCACCCATCATTTTCAAATTACATGTTTACTTCTTACGCCAGGCGTTTTAAAACGTATTTTTACAGCAAAACCAGAGGGTTACAGGGTTCCTCGCTACTCCCAGAAGACAGAATTGTAATTTGCTCGGTGACTCGCCGTATCGACGCCAGAATACTGTGGCACTTGGCAAACAGTACAGTCCTCTTTCCTTGGCTGGATCTTCAGGCTCAAAGGAAGAACTGGTTGCCTTTGGGACCACGATCAGGGTCAAGGTCAAGTTCACCTGGAGCAAAGCCACTTTCTTCTACCGTGGGCGAACGCGTCTGTTTTAAGTCCCAGACTCCAACAAGTTTCCCTTTGTTGCTGGTCCTGCTTAAAGCATAACCTTCATCCCACCAACTGGCAGACAGCCTGACATTCATCTTATACACCAGCACAATAAATACCTTCAACAATTCTTATTAAGAAAGGAAAACCTCTTTATAGAGTTTATGGGACTATGGCCAGTTATTCCCATGGTCATTCTTTTGTCTTGTCTATTATCCCAGTCTCGACAAGCTTGTTTACCACTCCAAAGGTTTTCCTGTCTTGGAAAAAAAAAAGCACAATGCTGCAATTTAGACCCCGTCGACATGACAGTCCGCTTGAGAGTGAGATTCTCACTTTAGTCCACCAGCTTTATCAGTGTTGACTCATGTCTGATTTAAATCTGAGCCGTTTTTGATTTCCTCTTCCCGAGTCATCTGTGCTGCAGACATTTCCATTGTCGGGGGAGCACAAACATGGTCATCTGGTATCAAAAACCTTTATCAGTTCACATATCAGCAACTGCCGTGATGGAACTGGGGTCAACACCTGTAACTGAGGAGGTTACCAGCATCGAGGATTATTCAGTATTCAGGATTTTTTCTCTTCCCAGTCATTAGGGGGTCTTGGAGTTTGCTCATATCCATTTTGCACCCGTTTAAGTAGAATTTGCTCTCTACTTTTTGTCTCCTTGGTGGTAAACCGTGTAGGGTTCATGCCCTCCATATATACNTCTACTTTTCGTCTCCTTGGTGGTAAACCGTGTAGGGTTCATGCCCTCCATATATACATTTGCTTTAGTTGATTGAAAGCCTGATCAATGCCTCCTGAATTTTTTTCTTGTCTTCTTGGGTTTTAAGAATTAAGGCAGTGCTGGGCCTTTAGTCTAGTTGGGATTCATTTTCTAGAGGATGAGGTGTTCTGGAGGCAGCTGCACTCGTCAACAACTGTGTCGCTGTATAGCCAGCACTCAAGAGCTAGTCCACAACCAGCTCCCTTCATCAGGGTGGAATAGCAGTCTACTCTAAGGCCTGGTAGCTTCCTCCTACATCTCCAAGTTAGACTTCTCTTGGGTTTTTACAAACGCAGGAATCCGAGGGCCTAGCATCTACTCAGAGTTACATTTAAAAACACTACTCTAGTGGGGATTGGCTGCAGGGGAACCTGGGGAACGGGGTCCTTTAGAGGTGGCCATTAGCAGCACTAGTCGATGAACTTATGCGTGTCGCCGTAGAGCCAGCGCTGGGGCGGCAGCGAAGCCTCGTTCAGGTGGCTGCACTGGTCACTGCACTTGCAGGACTGGATGAACATGACGGCTCTCTCAAAGTTCTCGCCGTCTGGGCAAGTGAACGACACAGAAGCCGTCCTGGTGCGGCGTGGGGAGCAGCAGCGGCCGTCCCGACACACACCGCAGTAGTTGGGTCGGTAGAGGCGTGAACTGCGGCAGCCTGCGTAGTGGAGACGCAAGGGCTCCGGAGACTTCTGGGTACGGGAACATTTCCGTCCCTTCTGTTGAAGCAATAGGGAATATGATTAGTGCCCATTTTAGTGTATCACTGTTGAAAAATTAGTTATAACTTAATAATAATAATAATTATATATATATATATATCTATGCTTTCAGTTTTCACACCTCCAGTCTTAGAAGTTGGTTGCGTTTTCTGCCTGTCATAATCCAAGAAATCCCAAACACATTCAGTGAGGTCAGGGTCTGGACTCTGGGGTGGTCAGTCCATTGTTCGGAGAACACCAGCAGCTTCTTTGTTAGATTTGCAAAATGTATTTTTAATGTAATTTACTCAGTAACAGCTACTTGACATCTACACAGCCGTTAAGAGCCATAGCACTGAGATCTTTACACAGTGGAAGGATAGACTGAAACCTATCGACGTACTGTTCATCTGTTGAACAGAGTTTTGGTGGTCTACCAGCTCCTGCATGGTTGTTGGGTGTCATTTTTTGTTTTTTGACACTGCCCATCCTAATGAAAGTGGATTATCTTGTATCTCATCTTCTCAGAAATATTTTCTAAAAATAAGTATGTTGTAAATTATGACAGAAACATAAATAAACAAATGGTGGTCTCTGACTTGCACAGTATCGTATCCCATAATAATATCCACCAAAAAAAAATGACTGACCGAACATTTCTCCACTGTTCTTTTAAACTCCTAAGTGGATGTGTCTTAAAAAAAAACACACTGTGAAATTAATATTTAGCATTACTAAGCAACACAAACGATACACTTGCTGTAGTAAGTTTGGTCTTCCTATTTGTCAGGCTGCCGTTGTAAATGGGAATTTGTCCTTGGTTAACCAGGTAAAATAAAGACCTGGCTTCTAAATAAATCCAGTAGCACATTGTGAATTCTAAACAAGCGGCTTGGGTATGAAAGACAGGTTGTTGACTTGCATTATATTTATACCTGTCAACTATTAATTTAGCCCTCACCCCAGCGACCCCTACCATTTTAGGAACCACCAAGTACTCCAAAGTTGGGACCAGGTTACAGCGAATAATAAAAAAACACCTCTCAGCTACATTAATATAATGTTTTCCACGAGACACATGACATACGATAACTTAGCTGGAAGCGGAGGTCAGACTATGTCAGACACTATAGACACAATAGCTATTAAGCTATTAAAAAGTATTTTTGTGACTACAAGGAATCTATTGGCATTTTTTAAGCTTCAGTCCTGTTTTGCAGTATTCTAACTGAATATAAAGGGTTTGATCATTAATAAGATGAAGGTGCATGTATTACTGTGACTGTACAGAGCTGTGGCCTATTTCAGTTATTTATTTTCCTGCCAGCGTTTGGGGACACTTGGCTATTTAACATATTGTAAACAACTGAGCATGCTCCTTTTTGTCTGCTTACAATAACTAAACACGTAGAGAAAGCTGTTAAGGCCTTGCCATTGTCCTTTCCAGAAACGATACTCTCATTTTACACTCCTTTTATCCCCTTTGTCATAATTCATCATATACCTTTCAGGTGTGTAAACTGCCTTTGGTCAAGAGGGGTTTTTGTAGTGCTGAATACATATAGTACTGTGCAATAGTCAGAGACCACCCTTCATTATCACCTGTCAAAATCACTGTCATTCATTCAGATACAAGTTATTCATGTTCCAAGGATGCTTCTGAAGAGTTGAGACACATGATAATCCACTTACATAAAGAAAGAGGAAAGTCAAGACTCTCCAAAACTAGAGGGGAACTCCGGAAGCTACAGAGAGAATGTGACTCCTAACAAGCGTGCAAGACCTGGTAGACCACCAAAACTGAGCCCATCAGATAAACAGTATTTAAAACTTTCCTCTTTAAAAGAGAGAGAAGAAAATCAAGCTCCACTATTGCTTCAGATCTGTAAACAGCCTCAGGTGTTTCTGTCCATTCTTCCACCGTGAGAAGACCACTCAACACTATGGGGCTGTTTACACCTTACATTAGCATGCGTTTTTGGAGACCGGATCAGGTTCAGATTTAACTTGACTGCACGAAAAGACAGGTTTAAACACCCATAGGACGTACTGTGATTCGACTGTAACCAATTCGCAAAGTGTCCTGTGGGTGTAAACAACAACAACTGAACCACACAAACCACATTCGGAGGTGGTCGGAGAGGAATCTTGACCACATTTAACTCGAAACAGAGCATTTTTCCTATTCCTTAAACCAATTCCAGTCACTTCAGCTGCTCCTCAGTTGTTTTCTTTCCTTGCTGCAGGCCGATCATTTAAAACCATCTTCCCGTAAGGTTGTTTAAGAACTGAGAAGCTACTCACTGCATCGGTTAGGGTCACAAGAATTATCAACCGCTGCTCTAATTATCAAATCAAACAAAGAAGCTGCTGGTGTTCTCAATCGACTGACCGCCTCAGAGTCCATGCACAACATCATCAAACGTGTTTGTTATTATTTGGATTGCGCGAAGCAGGAAAAGCAAACAACTTTTAAGACTGAATTTTGAAGGTATGAAAAAATATCCCTGCAAATTTCGTTGAAAAACTGAAAGTACGACTCCAAAGCTGCAATAAAGGCAATAAAGTCTGGACATTGTTATTATATTTAGTTGTTGAGGTGTCTGTTAAGTATATCCCCGCTGTCCAAAGAAATACAAGTATCTACGAAATGGCAACTTTACAGGAGATGGGCAAAAACTTCATTTAATTTTCATCTAAGTCAATGGAAGGTTTTTTTCCAAGCAGTTTTGCAAAATTTCTGTTGGTCCATTTATCATGGAATTTTCACATAGCGTAAAAATTGTAAAAAAATAGAAAAAGAAAAAACTAAAGTAAAAATGGACAAAAATGGAGATGTTTTTCATTGGACAGAGAGGATATGTTTACTACTTTTTCCTAAAACAAAAAAATTAATAACTTGTACACCATGACTGTTTTACTGGAAATGAAAAAAATTACTTTTTTACAGAAATGAATGTAGTTCTATTTGGTTTGCAAACTGTCAGATCACTAGAAAACAACGCTATTCATCCTAAGCAACACTGAAGCTAAATATTATAGCTTTAAATAATATACTAATACTAATATATATATATATAATATACTAATATAATAGCTTTAACTTTAATACATTTTTACTGCTGCTTTTCATCATACACCAGCATTTCTAAAGAAGCTAAGGTGTGTCCAGCCATCTGTATAGTATACTGCAGTCTTATCCAGACTCGTACTGAATATGTGAGGACACAGTATGAAAGCTGATGAATAGAGTACCTTTATAGGCACGGCCATGGAGTTGCAGGGTCTGATGGTGCAAAGGCGGGTCTCCTTTACCAGCTTGCACTGAGCGTTCTCGTTGGTGACACGAGAGGACACCCCCATGCCACAGCTCCGAGAGCAAGGCGTCCAGCTGGTAGTCTGGGCAACGCACTGCCTTCCGACTTTCTTCCAGGCTGAAGAGAAGACAGAGACATAGATAGAGCAGAGTGAAATAGAGGAGGAAAAAAGACAGAGCGGGAGAGAGGGAGGGAGAGTAAGTTAGTACACAAGCACCATTCACAAAACAGGCAACACTGACGCATAGAGAAGGTGATTACGCAGTGTAGGAAAAAGCAGGGTGACAGCAGTACGTGCTGTTTGAGGCCTGCATGTTTGGATTTGGTTCACAAGGCTCCATTGGAAAATGCTCACGCAGCAGTCAAAGACTCAAACACCCACTGAGGACAGGATTACACTCTGTCACAGGCAAAAATCTGTAAATGGTGAAGGAATTCCTGGATCATTGGTTGTGCCCTCATAACCAAGAACCAGCTTCCGTTAGAGATCTGGCAACAGCAGAACTTACAGTACCACTTTAGAATAAGAACATCCTCATTAAGACTTTATAGATGGTTTTAAATGGGTTTATTATCTGGTATTAATTAGTAATTATTTTAGGACCCTGAAAAAATATGAATAACCAGTTTCAACACAAAAGGGCAGCAGTGACCATCTGCAGGGCGCGTGAATAGCTCTGTTATTAAAGATCATTACAGAATTTGTTCATGAGCACCTGTCAATTCACTCCAGGACACAAAACGACAAAAATAGCATTATAAAAAAAGACCTGAACATTTCACATAATCTTCTCCCTAATTTGGTGATGTCCAGTTCCACCCACCAGCTAGGTCTCTCCCAATCACGCGATACTCCCAGCACTAGGACGGTGAAGGCCTACACATGCTTCCTCTGAGCCACGTGAAGCACCAGCACATCTTTTCGAACTGTCGCCAGTGCAGTGTCATTGGACAACTCAACGTGCTCACAGGAGGATGCTAATTGATAATCCTGTTGCATCAGCTATCAGATGCCTGCGCTGGCAGAGTAATCGGGGGGAGAGAACAGGATTTGATCCCACCTACCCAGGAAAAGTGAGGCCAATTGTGCTCTTTGGATTGTCAGCCACTGATGGTGGTATCCCTGAGACTTCAAACTCTATACATCCTCAGTACCATGTATTGCGTGTACTGTGGCTCGGTTTGTTTTAATTGTAAGTCTTTTGTATTGATTGCACTGCGTTATCTTCTCTCTGCATATTGTATTGTTTTGCATGTTCTTGGGTTGCATCATGGTCCTGGAGCAACGTTGTTACATTTCACCGTGTACTTGCATATAGCTGAAGGGACAATAAAGCCTCTTAAACTTAAGTAGTACTCAAATTGAAAATGAATAATTACATACAACAAAGGTTAAATAAGGTGAGTTTTAAAATGAGTTTTGGGCCTGCAACGTGGGACGCCATATGACCTACTATATTTATTATGGAGGGAGCCATCATATGCAGATAGGATTGAGAGGAATGAAGAGTGGGGGTGTGCGGCTGGAGTAAACTACATACATAAAGCAAACATTTTATATAGAATATACAAATGGACAGGGAGACATTTTCAGGGGAGGTCCAGTGTGGATAAACCCCCCCTAAAGCTGAGTTTTGCACACACCTGCACACACCTGTTCAAAAAATTAAAAAAATAAAAAAATAAATATGTTTTTTCTGTTAAGACAAAGTATATAAATTCCCCTTAAATTATGCAGTGAATATTCCATAACTACAGTGTTAGATCATGTTAGCCACCTAGTTGGATATCATTGATTTGACCTCTATTCCATGACATCCATGTTAAGTTTATCAATATAACATTAACTGTGTAGGATACTCCAGCACATTCTGGTACACATAAATATTGTCACGCCACATCACTTAGGGCCTGTGCAGCTCATGGATTCAAATTTAACCTATTCAAAATCATGTAGCTTCACACAACAAAATGTATGCAGTAATAAATAAAACAAAGAAATGTGAGAATACAATAATAAATATTTTATGTTTTCTTACAACATCAATTTTGCTACAAAAAAATTAAACTGCCTGTATTCCTGCCTGTATTCCTGTGATGGGAATTTGAACTTCAAGGAAAATATATTTCTTTACACACACAATTACAAACTGTATACCCAAGCAAACTTTACATATTCATAACTGAGACAAAATTTCCACACAGATGTGAAATTTTACATCTTTACACCAAAAAAATGGCATGTTAATTTTTCTTTTGCCATAGAAATCCATCATGCCACTGGACATGCCCTGGGTGAGCTGATGTAAAAAAAAAAAAAAAGTGGAAAGTGACAGCCAAAAGAAATGAACCTGTAGCATCGTGCTGGTTTGGTAGTTAACTTATGTAAGCTAATTAATGAATGCTAACTCATGTTTAAGAGTAATACTGTACATCACAATGTCATATATGTTTTGCAACTTATTGGAATTGAAGGTGCAAAAGCAGGTTCCCTATGACAGAGCAGTTTTCTCTTGAAATCTTATAAGCAAGCTGTAAGGCAATTA
Source organism: Semaprochilodus insignis (assembly GCA_034552555.1). Taxonomy (NCBI): domain Eukaryota; kingdom Metazoa; phylum Chordata; class Actinopteri; order Characiformes; family Prochilodontidae; genus Semaprochilodus; species Semaprochilodus insignis. Next base: position 40,172,352 of record CM067475.1, on the reverse strand, counting down.
TTAAACTACCCAGCATGCACTGTGTGGTTGTGAATACGGAATTACAGTGGAATGCTGCAGTGGAAAAATTCTTATCAAACTGAACAGAAAAGTGATCCATAAAAAAGACAGATTGTTGTTCTCTACCACAGAACACAGCCAAGATTTTATTGGCACCGTCTTGTACAGTGTGGCACGCAATAAACTTATAAAAGTGCTGTTACGGCACAGCTTGCTGCTGTCTATCCACACACAGACCTTCCCACAAGAACAGACGCACAGCGCCCGATTACACATCCACTCCCAAAGACACCCATGCTCAAGCCCGGGTCACATAACACACTGTCTCACCTGCTAGGTGTTTGTGGCTGTGGGGCTTCTCCCATTTCTTGCCTGCCTCCACCAGCTCGTTGCTTAGGGTGTTGTCCGGCCGGCGAGGGTAAGGTTTAGGGTAAGGTTTAGGGTACACCTTAGGGTACGGCTTGGGCTGTGGGTAGAAATATGGAGGCGGTTGTGGGCGTCTGAAAACAGGGGGTAGCACTGAGGAGCCGCGGTGGCAGTCCACGCTCAGGCAGCACTGACCGGGAACCTTCACCAGCCTGGGAGAGGGGCAGGAGAGTGAGGCCAGCGGGATGTCGCTAGGGCACAGGGGCACACATCCCACAGCCCCATCGATGCACGTGCACTGGTGCTTACAGCCAGCACGGAAATTCTCACCATTCTGATACATGCGGCCATCATACTCGCACGAGCGGCCTTCCAGCTTTGCTAAGAAAGGAAAGAGAGAGAAAAAAAAGAGAGGCTGTGTAACACCTGTGTAGCACAAACAGTTGCACCAAAAAGGAATCAACAGACAGGACTGAAACTTGGTGGGTAGGTTTGACATTGTGAGACATGCGAATGATTTCACGCCCTGCCGTACACGTGACATAAGCGAGGACGGGCCTCATCACTGTACCTGACTAACATTCAGCAAAGAGAGATGTCCTCCATGAGTCATACTGTTAATGCCAGCACCATTGGCAGACGGCTGCACCATGCAGGACTACATGCACCCAGACCATTACGATGCCTTCCTTTAACACCACATCAACATCACCAAAGACTGCAATGGTGCTGTGCCAGACAGTCACGGAGTGACTCATAATGGCAGCAGGTCATCTTCAGTGGGGAGTCCCACTTCTATCTTGTTGGAGACGACCAACGAATTCGACCAACGAATCTGCCAAGGTGAACAGTGAACGCGTCACACATCCATAAGGCCTGGTGTCACTCCACCCCTACTGCAAAATCTGCAGTAACTGTGAGAATTGTCAAGCTGTATGGGATGTATTATTGCAGGACACGTGGAACATGTGGAACTCCATGCTGAGACGTCTGGCATGTTGCATTACTGAGAGACACTACTTCTGTATGTGTAGCTCAATAAATATTGCCCATATCAGTCTAAATTATCATTATCATTTATTGTTCCTGGTAACCTTCATCTTCCTTCCCAATAGCATTACAATCCGACACTTCCTTCTGGGTTCAACGATTCTTTTGATGATGAGTGTAATTTGATAATACTTAAAACCAAATAAAAACACAGGTTCCAAGTTGAACATGCTCCAAAATCACTTTCAATACCTCTTTCCATTAACTTACCTTAAATGTAAAGAATGTGTGTAGAGGTACTATTATGAAGATCCTGTCAGTTAATACTTTACATCTAACCTGCCAAAATCTTACAGTACATGCAGCCATATATACCATATAGTGGGCCATTAGTGTTTGTTATCCAAATGGAGAGCAGTAATAGCAAGTTACTGATGCTGCTACTCACAATACTGTAGATTCTGCTGCTGTAAATAAAAACAGCTTAGTTACTCTACAGGAGAAACAGAGATGCAGTTTGGTTAGCGAGCAACAGAGACCAAAACTGGACTGATCGGAGAGGGAGATTATTAAAGCTATTTTATCTGTGCTTTTATGCAGCCCGTTCTAATCTTGGCACCGAGTGGAATTTTGACTTGTTTACGGAAGGTGTTTGGTTTAAGTCCCACAGTGGGCCTGCTGAACATGCCCAGTTCCTCCTTCAAAAACCCCTCTACCCAAACCCACATAGCTCCTTTATATAGCAACTGCCCTCATACATATAAATACCCACGAGCGTATGAGGCAACTCAGTTGGCTGGCTACGAAGATTCAGCCTGGCTTCAGAGCAGAGCAGCACTCTGTTTCAAACTGTTTCATGTAAAACTGTTCAATGAAAACAACTGTCTGCAGGCAGAAACACGAACACTGATCTGGCTGGTTTAAATCAATAAATCAAAGGGCCTGTTTACACTTTGCATCAACTTGCACTTTCGGCGATAGAGTCACATTTAGATTTCACTTAGCGGCATTAAGAGCCAGGAGTAAACACATCTAGGACGCATGGTGTACGGATTACAATCGGACCACTCAACCCACATTTCTTACCTTGTTAGTTCAGGCTCTTGGTCGTTTTATGCACTATCCATTGGGTCATATCCTTCAAAAGATACAACTGTTTCTCCATAAACTTTTATCGAAGTATAGCGAATTAGCCCATCTCTAAACACTGTCTGATGTCTGGTTACATTACCATGTTCCAGCAGGCGGGAGAAAGTATACTAACCAATTATACTAATTATACCATCTCAGCATGTTTCCCCACCCCTCTCTGATCACTGAGTGTCAGCAGTCATCACCTCTGCTACCGACTGCACATGCATGCATGTTGGCAAACAACCTCCTTTGTTCTCGTCCTTTTACTCTCTCACTGTTGGTTTGTTCGATCAATATAAATAATCACTTCTGAGTAATGTACTTTGTTTACACTGACAGCTAAAAAAATATAATAATAATAATAATAATAATAATAATAATAATAATAATAAACATTGTATCCAGATTGAAGGATACAATAAGAAGGGCCTTGCATATCCTCTTAAAAAAGGTGTATATATATATATATATATATACATACACATACACATACACATATACACACACACACACACACACACACACACACATTTTTAAGAGGATATGCAAGGCCCTTCTTGCACTCTGGAACAAGGCACATTTGACACATTTGACAGCCAAGGTTGTCGACCTGTATCGTAAGTGTGCTTTATACTTGGCAACTACACAATTGGACCTCATCTGGTCTCAAACTAGGGACACATTTTACTGCATGGGTAAATGGAACCTGGCTAAAGTACAATAAAATATCTTTCATCATTTCTTTATTTTATCTTTCATGTATTTCATCCCAGTCCACTACACCAACTTACCCCTGCAGATCCCATGGGTACTGCCCACATCGTTGCCATAGTTACACTCCAGCCCCTTATGGTGGTCACACGGCCGCCCCTCGTGGCAGTCCTGGTTGAGCTGGGCGGCACACACCTTACAGCACCCACACCTGTCAGGTACCAAACTCACACCTGGTGGGCACACGGGCCGCTCCAGGGGGCACTCACACACCTTCGGACACTCAGCTGTCACCTGCAGGAAAGATGTGAGATATCACAGGCTGTGACACAGCGGATGGAGACGCGATTTCTTTCTTTTATTATATTTTATATTTAGATTTGTATATTATATTTTCCCCATTGATGTACACTAATCTGGTAATTATTTGTTTTCACATGACCAACTCCAATAATGTCCCTTAAAATGAAACAGGATGTTTTTGTTAAAGTGTCTTTAAGACTGATATCAGGTAAATGATCTCCGTTCTGATTGGCTACGTTTCTTTGTTCCTCATTCAAAACTGAAACACTCTTTAGAACTTCAAAGCGAATGGGAGGAGCTAAACTACTGTAGGTGAAATGGGTGGCTTGAGTGTTGGTTGGTTCAAAATAGTTAGTCAAAATAGGCTGAATCATATTTTCTATATACATATGTATGGATCTGGTAGTGAATTTTACATTTTGAAATTTGTAGTAATATGTAACAGTGTCCATATTACTATATGCTCCCTTACTACAAAAAACAAGGCACTTTCGCATTTCTGTGTCACTGATCAGTTCTAATGGTTGTGATTTTTAGGCTTATTTTGATAGAAGGAATCAAAAACATTTTTTAATGAAATTATAATAAACAGAGGTCTGTTAAATCAAAACATTTTTAACACTGAACACTGAACATTTAATCAAATCGACCTCAGAACTGAAAATTGGAACCTTATAATATGCGTATTAGATCGGATTGGATTTGTGTGTCCAGGCATTACCAACCTGCCTGCATGGGTTGCTGTTATAACAATGTTATAACTTCTGTCATTCTGGATATGACATCCCTGATGTTTGTTGCATTGTGAGAAATGTAAAAACACCATGAAATCTGATTTGAGCAGCCAGAACATCCAATCTGAGATGCATCTGTAAAAACCTTATTGGAATCGCATTTCAAACCACCTCCAATTAGCAATAAATCAGACTTCATGCGTTTCTTTTTGCTGCCCAGACGATCAAAAATCAATCTGGATACAATTTGCATGTGCCAGAAATCAGATTTGTCTTCTGGCTATCCACCACCACCACCTGATTACACTCTATTACCTCGTAAGAGCTGCATACATAGCTATATCTGCTGCACTGCGATCAATGACCAATGTACAGTGTAACAAGTCATAGATTTTATTTAACACTGATATTATAACATTACACTACTATAACAATATAAAACAAGCCAAAAAAGACGTGTATGAACAAAGTTTATCTCATTGGCTAAATGAGGTTAAATCAAACGTCCTACAGGTCCTGCTTTGGGCAACACTGCCATAGTGATCCCACAGATGTACCAAACCAAACATGTGAAGACTGAAGTCCTATAACAACATAAGAGATGTAACACAGCAGTCCATGACTGGGACGGAGAACCATTGATGCATTATAATAACACCTACAGTCCACACAAAGGTGTATCTGCACTGCCTCCAAACGCTGGCCATTTCTCTAAATTCAGTTTAACTTAATTAGGTACAATTAATGGATAAGCATAGAGATTATGATCATGTTATGTCAACATTCTACAGTCCAAGCATACTGCAAAGAAGTTACCTCATCTTAAACGTATTCAGAATATTTAATTATTTAATTCAAAATAATTTCATAAAGAATTATAAAAATGATCACAAAGATATTAGATACATTTAAAATGATTTCACCTCAAAAATTGGGCTTTTTTTGTAGTGAAATTACTGATTGTGCAGGCCACGGTGCATAATGTTGTATGCAAAGTTTGGGCACACCTGGTCAAATAACGTTTTTTATAGGTTTAGATAGAAATAAGTTAACACATCCTCTACAGAGAACACACTGTAATGCACAGTTTCTGTTAATGTACTGAATAGGTTGGGATAAAAATAAAACATAACTGTCCAGTACAACATGAAAAATGGCACATTCTAAATATGAAATTATTTCCTCTTAAAGAACAAATTAGGCACTACAATTTGCAGAAAATGCCACATTTAAGTTTAATATCTTACAACTACAACCACACACAACTACACTCACTTCATCTCTCCATCTCCAAGAAGGGAACCTAATATGTTCTCTATGTCATTAATAGAACACCTCTATGCTAAGACTTTCTACCACTGTCACACTCTAGTCATAGTCATTGCATTGCACCTCTGAATGTTACTGCAGAAAGCGGAGAGGAACTCAGATGGAAGTGAGCAAATGAAGAAAAGGTGTGCTTAGTCTCCACACATTTAGTGTAATTGAGTTTTATGTAGTCTAATGCAATATGGTAAAAAGGTAAAGATGGAAAACTTGCAAGTCCAATACGAGATCCAGAAAAAGGACCTTCAGTTCTTCTCTTTCTCAAGCTCAAGTCCAACTTAGAAAATGTCAGTTATGAAAAGAACTACATTAGCAACAATCAAGAAGTATCACTTTGCACGCTCCAGATTTAGATGTGATCGTGTCTTTGTTGGTTGGTCTGACCAACAATAGTAAAATTATCTGTTTTTTAACTGCTGAAGTTGGTGAACTATTGGCTCAGCCTATAAATTAGATGTTTGTCCCTAAACCATAATACACAACAATAAAATATACTCTCTGTGGTGTTAGTTTTCACACACATAGAAACAAAAATACATTAATTTAATTGTGTGCTACACTTTCTAAATGTGATTAAATGTTAAATGTGATTTTTGCTAACCTTTTATAAAGTGTCCACCTTAGAAACATTTGCGCTGATAGGTCAAATAGCTCTGCCCAATTTTGGAAATGGGACAAACATGACATAAAATCAGAGATGACTTTTCATTGTTGTAGTTTCCAGTCAAAACACTATATTAAGTAAATAAGCAAATAACATCGATGCTGTCTGAAAAAACAAAACGTAGTTCACGTAACATAGAAAAAGGGGGAAAAACATTTTTTTTTATTTTGGAGGATTTTTTTTGTCCTTTCAACAAGAAATTTACTTTCAAATTATGAAAATTTCCAAAAACTGAAAAAAATTGAGATAGATACAAGGTTTTGTTCTGACAGCTGCGACATATAGCATTTAGCAAATCAACCTCAACAACTTAAAAGAATATCAGTTCAATATAGTTTATTTTTTTCCAGTATTTAGTGTGTCAGCAGCTTCAGTGCTTTTTCGGAGTCTTGCTTTGAGCTTTCAAGAATGTTTCTTCCTCACCTCCAAAGTTCAGTCTTAGACGTTGGTTGTACTTTCTGCTTCTCACCATCCAAATAATGCAAATTGGAAAAACAGACTCCACATCTCAGATGTCCAATTCTGGAATTATAGCACAAGTTTTCTTTTTCTTTTTTCTTTTTTTTTTTTTTTTGGCTATTTACTTTTCTCGACAGTTTCTTGACAGTTACACGTCCTTTCAGGCCTGCGGGGCTGAGTGTTCATCTCACAGTGGAAGGATAAACAGAAACAGCTGTGGATGTTTTTAGATCTGAAGCAAGAGTGGAACATCATTTCTTCTGAAATCTCTCAAGGATGAAACTTTAAGTACTGTTTATCTAACGGGGGCAGTTTGGTGGTGTACCATGTCTCAGCTTCTCTTTTTAGGTGGATTACCGTATATCTGATCTCTTTAGAAATGTCTCATTATTCCATTTAGATGCACGTGAGAGAGACATTTGAAGGCAGCTAAGGTGAGGTTGGGTGTTTCTTTTGTGTTAGTGCTTCTTTGAAGAGGAACACAAAGTCAATGAGTCATTTAGGAACAGCTTTTGTTGGAAGGTCACAGCTTTTGGCTTTAAGACGGGAAGGATGGCAGGAGCTGGCTTATGTGGAATCCTCTTTGGAATATTCCTGGAAATTTCCTTAACAAAAGGACAGTCTGCTGTACATTAGAAACCTCCAAATACCTGTCTTACAGAAACGTTATTAGTGAGTGCAAGATGTGCTCTATGAAGCTGTACAGTGAAACTGAATGAGGATCAGACTCTTTAGAACTAAAGGCAGCTGGACTCTTATCTTAAGTTCACTAAGCCATAGGTTTACATTCAGACAGACCAGCCCGGTTATATTGGTGTAATAGACTGCCATCAACTCAGCAGTGACCTGCCAAAAAGAGCTAATACAACTTGAGTGCTTCACTCTGGAAACTATTTCTTCAAGCAAACTTTGAAATGGAAACTCAATATCCATCAAGAAGATGGATAGACAGGCCCTTCACACCACCCACTCAACCTCTCACACTGTATAGTTTGGTATTTACCCTGCTCTAACACACCTAATTCCATGTACTGTCTATTCATCAAGCCCGTCATGACTCGAGGCAGGCATGTAAAAGCAGAGAAACCACCAAAGTGAGCTGCAACACTGTGTTCATTTATTAAATTTCCAGTAATGTGAAGATGAATCATTGCCATGAACTGCAAAATGTTCTAAGAGGGAATGGCGGCCTTATCTACTTTGAAGAGCATTTTTTCCTGCTTTCCATGTGTCTATGTTTGGATAACTCCAGAGCAGTTAGCTTTCAGTTAGCCAAGTCTGTGAAAAAGTCTGCAGTAAAGTGGCACTGGGGAAAGCCTATGGCAGCAATGCCCCCCACACAGGGGTTTAGAGTTTAGTAAATTCAAATGTGTGCATCAATTTGACATGAACAGAATATTGGCACTGCCGGGACAAAATCTCATATCTCCAATTTTGTTGTTTTCAACTTTTTTCCAGAATTTGGAAATGCCTGTTGGACTTTACCAAGTCCAGAGGAACTAACAAAAAAAGCTCCAAAATGAACTAAAATCTTACTGACTTTCATTGAAATGTAGGAGCGTTTTTTCCTACTCCAGCAAAGCTGTTCAGTTTAGGGGATACTAGGTTCTTCCGACTGCACCAATATATCCACACAAATACATTACTGTGCATCCTTCATTTCCAGTCAAAATGGTCATTAGCTGCTTTCAGAATTAAACCTCATCTCTGATAATACTTTAATGTTAATGTTCGGATATTTTGGGTCACATCTTTGGTCCCATTTATCATGGAATGTCAAGTGCAACAGGAACTTTCAAATTGTGTCAAAAACTGAAAAATGATTGACAAAACTAGAGACAGACGATTTTTCCACACCTCCAAAGTTCAGTCTTAGAAGTTGTTTGCATCTGCTTCGCCTTATCCCACAGTGGAAGGATGGACAGAAACAGCTGTTGATGTTTTCAGATCTGAAGTAAGAGTGGAGCTTAATTTTCTCCTCTCTCTCAAAGCTTTACATCATGTTTGTTTGATGGAACAGCTTTGGTGGTCTACCAGGTCTTGCACGGTTGTTAGGAGTCTCATTTCTCTGCATATATCACTTTTCCCAAAATATCTCTTGAAAAGCAAATATGCTTATACTCATGTCATAATCATATGAAGAGTGATTTTTGACTTCGTTTAATTCATATAAAAATGATCTATGTTCATATGTACACATTTGAATAGAGTTAGTTCATTTTTTACTGCATAGCAACACAAACACAAACAAACACACACACTTCTAGATCACCTGAGCTCACACACACACACACACACACACAGAGACCTTTTCAAACCCTTCAGATGTCTCCCCGTGACTTGAGCTGGCCCTGAGATTACTCACTTTTGCTCAAACCCCCAACACACATGCACCCTCCTGGCTGTGTCACCATCAGCTGGTGCCAAAAAGCGGCTAAAAGCTTAGCTATGGCTATTTTCAGCCTCGGCATGCATGTCATCTTTCATCTCTGTTCATGAACCACTCTGAAGCCCACACTGTCGCTTTTAGCTATGTAATATAATATCTAATGCCCAGGACAGGTAGCCTATCTACCTATGAGATCTGACCTGACATTTTTCCACACACACACACATATCAAGCCTGCTGCCCAAGGCTGCAATTTGATCACCTATATTTGACACCACATAAGAGGTGCCAAAAGGCAAAAACATGGGCTGCGACATTTACAGCACACACAGTTTATTAGCCTAAGTTCAACTGCTTAATCTGTGTATGAAAGGTTGTCAAGTTACAACAGGCTATATCAAAATGTCAGCCCACCAAGAAAGTACAACCATCTACAGACTAAGACTAAAATCTACAATGAAATCTGCAATCAAGACATGCCAGATTTGGCACCCAGGCTACTGTAGACCAACATACCACTAACAAACGTTATGTACTGATGTTGCTGTATTTGTGCCTAAAATTAATACATCTGATTTAGCCCTACAGGACCACCACAGAGCAGGTATTATTTGGGTGGATCATTCTCAGCACTGCAGTGACACTGACATGGTGGTGGTGTGTTAGTGTGTGTTGTGCTGGTGTGAGTGGAGTTTTTAAACGCTGTGTCCACTCACTGTCCACTCTATTAGACACTCCTACTTTGCTGGTCCACTGTAGATGTACAGTCAGAGACGATAGCTCATCATCATGCTGCACAGCGCAGTGTTGGGTTTCCTCTAGTCCGTCAGCAGTGGTCACAGGATGTAGGATAGTTGTGGTTGGTGGACTAATCTCAGCCCAGCAGTGACACTGAGGTTTCCAGCAGCACTGCTGTGTCTGATCCACTCATACCAGCACAACACACACTAACACACCACCACCACATCAGTGTCACTGAAGGGCTGAGAATGATCCACCTCCCATAGGTCCTGCTCACTGCTGAACAGTGTGACATAATGCAGAGAAACAGATGGACTACAGTCTGTAACTGTAGAACTACAAAGTGCTCTTATATGGTAAATGAATGCAGATATTAAGAGGTGTGTCTAATAAGGACTTCAGCGAATGCGGATGTTGCGATATGTAGACTGAATGTTAAACTTAAAGAGTCTTCAGGGGTTCTTCGGTTCAGTTGGTTCTCATGACACTATCTGTTGCAAGTCAAGCTTGTAACAATAGAAGAACCTTTTTGGTACTATATAGAACAATTATACAGCACATTCATCATCAATCTAAAGAAGGATTTTCATAATGCAAAGGTTCTTTAAATGTTCAGGTTCTACAAAGAACCTTTTTTGCTAAAGAACTCTTGAAGAACCATCTGTGTACATGTTGCTGTGTGCTAAGAATAAGATAAATGTTATTAGATGTCGCTGTATGTGTGCTAAATGTGATAAACATACCTAATATGTTGCTGTATGTGTTGAAACGTTGTGAGTAAATGTTATCCATCTATCCATCTATCTATCTATACACACACACACACACACACACACACACACACACACATATCTCTATCAAATATCTCACACACATATATAAACATATATACACACACACATATACACATGCACACACATATACACACACACACACACACACGTGTGTGTGTGTGTGTATATATATCACAATGAATGCGATACATAGATGTGAATATGAGTTTTTGATTGATATGACATCATGAATGTGGGTGGGGCTGCATTCCAACAATCAGATGAAACACAAACGTTGCTGGTAAATATGACAGAACAAGAACTCATATTTGAACGTGGAGGCTGTAGTTTGGTTAGGCTCTATGTCTCACTCTCCTCTCTGGATTCGCAGTCAGTAGTGAGTCAGTGAGTATGACTGACAGTCATCTGAAATATTCATCTGATATCAGCACTTGAATGTTCTAGTTCATTTCAATGTAGAAGCACATTATCCCGCCAACTGAAGCTGAAAACTGTGAAGGGCTTTTATCAAAACAAATATGAGCACATTTCAGCCCAGAAATGCAGATAAGCACTCTCTGTAGTGAACGGAGGTGGTGTGAGTCTGAGTTCGGATGGGATGAGAGGTTTTTATGATGCACCATTCTGATCATACGTGTCCTGTTTTACCAGCAATACAAACACTCGTGTTTGAAGCCACTTACCGAGTTAAAGGCCACGGCGAGGAACAGGACGGAGCACGTTATAATCCTCATCTTAAATCTCGGCGGTGAGAAAACAAAAACGCCCAAAGAGGATCTGTTTAATGTGCAGATTACAGGGAAACTGCTGTGTCTTACACACACCCTCTCAAAACATCCTCCACGCAAACTCGCCCCGAGAACTCCGCGAAATGAAAACACATGTTCTCTTTCCCTCGTCCTCACGTTCAGAAACGTTCTGTGCTGCTCGTCAACAAGTCACTTTTATCGGCTTCATCGCCCAGCTACTCTTTATATCGCTGACATGCGTTTCGCCGTGACCACGCCCGCCGTGAGTTGACGGGCCAATCAGAACGCGGGACCCTAACTAAATGGGCGGGGGTTTGCGTGCGGCTGCCGTTCTGTGGGCGTGGCCACGGATGAATGCAGTCATTCATAAAAATTCAGAATTACTACATACCAAAGAGGAGCTGGCTTTACGGTGTTTATTTATATAAAGGTCGAATAAAAAACATCAGCGCTGCTTTAAAGTCGTTTTCACACTCCTGCCCCTGTCCAGCCTCCTGCTTTGTGCAAAGCAAGATAAATATGCTCAGCTGTCTCCTGTGTGCTGCATTAATATTGGGACTGCAATGAAAAGAAAAATCCATATCCAGGAATGTCCGCCTCCACTTCTCTTCGGAAAGGAGATAAAACAGGCAGCTCGGCAGGGAAAGTTCTTCGATATGGACGGAATGTTCTTTTGTTTATTTATGAATGATTGTGCATGTGTTCTCAGTCTGTATACTGTGCTATCTGTCATGATTTCGTGAATTGCTTGTACACCTGCATTTGAGGTTGAGTTGTGTTCCTAAAGGCGGTAAATCCATCCGTAATCAGTTTGGAAAGATTAGCAGCTGATGCCAAACACAGTTTGTTTATCTAATAAAGATGGTATTCATTAGAACACAGCCCTGATAGTTCCTATCAGCCCTAAAGCTCGCCCCCAAAACCATATATCCTGAAATAAAGGCCCATTCATAAAGAATTACATTCATTGCACTCCTTCTGTGTTCCTTTGTTTCACTTTCTCCGTTACGTCTTTACACACTCCTTCCTTTCTAACTCACTCGGTCACTTACTCACTGACTATCCAACTCTTACTGTTTCACTGTCACAACGTCACTGTTTCACTCACTCATTCAGCCCCTCACTCTCTCTGTATCACCCTCACTCACTCACTCACTCACTCAATCACTCACTCAGCAACTGTCTCTCTCACTCACTCATTTACTCACTCTCGCAGTCACTCGCTCACTTTCTCATTTACCCACTAACTCTCCCATACACCCCTCACTCTCTGTGTATCTCCCTCACTCACTCACACACTTAGCAATTGTTTCTCTCTCTCACTCATTTATTCACTCCATCACTCAGACGTTACCACTCACTCTCTCAGTCACTTTCTTATTTAGCCACTAACTCTCCCACTCACTGCTAACTCACTCACTCATTCACCCCTCACTCTCTCATCATCTTACTCTTTTACTCACTCACTCACTCACTTAGCTAATGTCTCTCTCTCACTCATTTACTCTTCCTCTCTATCTCCACTCACATTCTCACTCACTCACCCACTAATTCTCCCACTCACCCCTAACTCACCCCTCACTCTGTCGGTATCTCACTCCTTTACTTGCTCACGCACTCACTTACTCACTCACTCACATAGCTACTGTCTCTCTTTCTTCACTCACTCACATCTATTGACATCTATACTCATTCACTCTCTAACTCGTTTATTCTTACTCATCCTCAAATCCATCCTCCCCCCCTTCCTCCCATACTTCCATGTTCACACTCTCCTCCCTCGTTCACTTATTATCTCTCCCAGACTCGCTAACATATGTACTTACTCCTCTCTCTCGCTCCTTTCGACTAATTCACACACTCCCCCACCTCCCTCACTTCTGTCCACACTCATTTGTCTACCCTCTCTCCCACTAAGTTCACTAACTCATCCTCTAATCCATTTATTCACTCACTCAAACTCTAACACGTTCACTCCCTTGTTCAATCAAAACTCTCCCTCCTTCTCCATCTCCATCACTCTCTTATTCATTCATTCTTAACGGAATAATTTATTATCTCACCATCTAACTCATTCTTTTACTCATCCTCTAACCCCTTCCTTCCCTGATTACCCTGTAGGCTAACTCACTCACTCCCTCCTTCCATGCCTCTCTCACTCAACACTCACCCTTTAACTGAACACTCTCTCACCCTCTAACGCACTCACTCCCGCCTTTTCTGTCTTTCTCACTCACCCTAAAAACCTTTCACCTGCTTACTCACTCACTCACTCACTTATTCACTCCCTTACGCTCTCATTCACTTAGGATCTCATTCCCTCTCTCACTGCCACACTCACTCACTCTCTCACCCACTCACTCAGTCACACTCTCTCTTACCTCTCTAGTGTTAAAAGTGTAGTGTGATGGAAAGATGGATGTACCCCCACCCACAGCATACACACATGCAGACAGGACATGCTGTCAGAGAACACCCTGCTGACGAGATGAGGCACTGGCATTTACTGGCACTGCACCACCTATAACTGTATAAACACCAAACACACACACACGTTCAATCCTGTCTCTTTACCATCTCCCTCACACACATGCTGCCTCTCGTTTGACCTCTTGCTGCAAAGAGAAGTATTCTCACACTGCCAACACACACACACACACACACACGCACACACACACACACACACACACACACACACACACACACACTGACTCAAATGTTATTTTTCCTGAAAGAACATGCAGTAATAAGACATAAAAGACACGTCCTGTCCTGTTCATTCGGACCCAATCATTGACAGATCCACCCACTGAACACAATTACACAAAAACGCAGCCGCCGCATGGATCCGTCATACATCTGACCTTTGCTCCTCTGACTGAAAAGGGAAAGCGACTTAAAAAGAAAAGAGGGAGAGGGTGGGATAGATGAGTGGGGGGAAGACAGAGAGAGACAGAAAAGTTACAGAGAGGGAAAATGTAAAAAAAGACATTTTCCCTCAAATAGGGAGTCAGAAGCAAGAAAAGGAGAGATACAGAGAGAGAGAGAGAGAGAGAGGAATGAGGGAAGTAAGACAGAAGGAAAGTAACAAACAGAAAGAGGGGATAAGAACAAAAGGGATATGGAGTGAGAAAAAGAAAAGGAAGAAAAAGAAAGGTTGAGGGGAAGAGAAAAAAGAGACAAAACAGTGAATAAGAGAGGATGGAGTATGCATGTGGGGGCAGGACTATGAACAGAATGGATCAAACACATATGAGAAAAAGAAAGAGAGAGGGAGAGAGAGTACAAAGAGAAAGAGGTTAAGACAGAGAGGCACCAGAAAGTACAAAAGGAAATAGAAAGAGAGAGAAAAAGAGAGATAAAGAAATATAAACAGGCACAGGTTAAGATAGGGACAGGGAGGGAGGAGAGAGAAGGAGAGACAGAGCAGGAGAGAGAGATGCAGGGGCAGACACACACAGGTTAAGACATAGAAAGAGAGAGAGATATATAAAGAAAGAGAAAGAGAGAGAGCATTAACCACCCAAACAAGAGCCACCGCCAAAGAAATACAGTCTGGACAACAGCACAGGCAAGTAAGTGTGGATGAATGATAGAACTAGAGAGATTTGGCATAGAGGAATGGCTCTCCACGGAGTGACATAGAGAGAGAAAAAGATGGAGAAAAAGAGAAGGAAAGAGAGAGAGAGGGAGGGAGGGAGTGAGAGAGAGAAGGAGACGGTAGAGAGCATTAACTTTTGGAGCATCATTTGGAAATGGGGATTAAAACCAGGTACCAGAAAACCAAAGGTCAAAAAGGATACAAATTAAAGGAGCAATCTGTAAGTTGATGCAACATGTTGAATTCATACTCCAAACAATAGGGGGAAACATAACACCAGAATACTCACAGTCCCTCCACCTCCCTTTAATTCTTACCAGTTCTAGAAGCAGCATTGTGAGTTCACTGAGTTCAGCGTTGAACTTCATCCCTTTACATTTACGGCATTTAGCTGACGCTCTTATCCAGAGCGACTTACAAGGTTAATCATATTACAGGTAGGCCAATGTAGTGTTAGGAGTCTTGCCCAGGGACTCTTATTGGTGTAGCACAGCACAGTCACCCAAACCGGGATTCGAACCCCAGTCTCCCACATGTGGTGGCTCCTTGGTGGGTAGTGGTGTTACCCGCTGAGCTACACCAATCACTACTCCCCAAGAGCGTCTCCAGCAGTGGAAAGCAGCAACAATGTTAATTCTTGTCCTGCTTCTATTGATTTATACTCACTTCTTTTGTTTGCTGCTAAACATGGTTTCTTGATGAGAACAGGTGGCGGCAGTCTGTATAACGGATGCTTGCCAGGAGTTTCATCTGTTGTTGTGTTTATCTTCCTTTCATTGGCTAACAGTCCTTAAGTGTTCTAACTGGTAGAAGGACTTTCAACATGACTCTTCAAACTGACGTTTAGGGGCAGCAGCACTACTTTTTTAACCTCTCCTGCTGGACTGAATAGACTCAACACCACAGTGACTCACTGCCGCCTCTGGAGGTACAAAGTGGTATTATGAGACAGTACGAGCTGTGGCTAGCTGGTTAGCATGCTAACTTCTGCAGATATATTTACATTACCATACATAGTCTTTGATACTGTTATTTCTTCACATTCTGTTAATAATTTTAGTCCATTTTGAAATGTTTTAAACTCAAAATCTTACTTATTGCTCAGCAGAAATAAATCAGTCTTCATTAAATAAGCAAGAATAATAAAATGAACAAGAAATACATAAAGTACTGTATGGCTTCACATGCAGCCTAGTCAGGTCCAAACGAGATCTCATTTTAAAAAAAGAAATGTTGATACAAGGTGTAAACAGGCCCGTCCCTGATTAGAAGGACCATATTCTGGTCTTCAAAAAAGAGGAAACTGTGGTGGAATAGAGAAGACTGTAGAAAGCAATATCAACAGCAAAGCAAAGCCAAATCCCAGACATTTTAGGCAATTTAGAAATTCCGTCTGGGAGCATTTTTTAGGCCCCAGAAAGAGGACGTGTCCTGGAATAGTCTGGAAATTGCCTAAAATGTCAGGGATTTGGCTTTGCTTTCATGTTGCTTTTACAGTCTGCCCCTCTGCCATCCCCCTATGCCCCCCACCCTTTCCAG
>CM067475.1:40094624-40155802 GCA_034552555.1 Semaprochilodus insignis | reverse complement strand
TGTGCCCCCAACCCTTTCCAGCCCCCCTGTCCTCTTGTTTAAAAACCAAAATATGGTGACCCCAGTTGAAGTCACCCAGTATTACACAACTGAAAACGAAAAGAATGCAGAGCAGCCTGCTGCCGTTCTCCACCTTCTGTAATTAACCACTAGCTTTCCTCTGATCATCACCCGTTTTCATCAGTAACTCAGTCAGTATTTCAACACCGACATGTAAACGTGGCATTAGAGCCCTGCGCCTTACTTACAGCCAGACATAAATAAAATATGATTAAACAGAAAACCCAAACACCGGAGAACTCCTAGAACAGTCGCAAAACAGCATGAAACCGGAATATGACAAAATACGCGGAGTGGTGAAACAGGCAAATACAAGAACCCAGTGTAAAGTGAACGTTCTGTTCCAAAATAGAGGAAAAAAGAAAGAAAAACAAACTTGGTTACAGCAAGAGAAGAACAGAGAGAGAGAGAGAGAGTAAGAAAAAGGGTTAAAAGGGAAAAGGAAAAAGATAAAAGCGAAGGCGGAATTAGGAATTTTAGTCTCATAGATATTTTTAACTCTGAACAGGAACTGCAGTGTTGACTCCCCAAACAGTCTCCCCCAGACACACACACACACACTGTACTGGATACGACTATGCGATCTGTATCAGAAGAATAAAGAGTGGAGCTTGATTTGGTGGTCTGACAGATCTTGCAGTTGTTGGGGTCCCATTTTGTTGTTCTGCATGTTTTAATCATGTTTTGAACTCCACTTTTGAAAATCATATATTCAGTTCATATACAGCCTAACAAATTTTCTGCTGACGCTTCTATACATAAAAGTATCTTTAAGTAATAACAATATTAAAACTCTAACCTTTAGGAAAGCCCTTTACAGAATCAGAGAATTTGATGGTTTGTGTTTTTGATGGTTTGTCAGGACATGAACACCTAAAGTGCACAAAACCAAACAGTCATGGCTAAAGAAGGGTCTGAAAGCAGGCTCACACTGCACGCCCTCATTCGAAACTAAATAACTCACACATTAGTTTCATAGTAGTTACTGAATCATTCATAACAGAGGTTGACTAATTATGCTTACTCCTGAATACAGAGTTTGCAGGTTAGGGGGTGACGCTGTTTGGCTGCCCTGCTGTTTATCTGTTGTAATACAATGTGGACGTTCGGCTTCCTCTGAGGGGTCTTTCATAGGAAACTTGCCTCTTCTTTGGCAGGACGCTTGGACCGCCATTAACAATCACTTCAGACGTTCTATTCACTCCACATTACGCCGTGTGTGTCAGCTGGCTATAAATCATAGGGAAGGAAAAGAAAACTTGGTATTGAGTTTTGGCACAGTTTCATGCACACATGGACTCAGTGAACACCTGGTCTTCCGTCCACTAAGGCGGATACGCTCTGCTCTTTGTCTTCTTTGTGTGGAAAAGTGTGTAACCTGTTCGGTGGCCGTCACACTATCCTCTGGCGAGAAGGAGGGAGAGATTTATCTTCCAGGCCTGAATAGTGGGAAGATATGAGAAGAGAAAAGGAGGAGAGGAAATAAGGACATAGCCCAGGATGAACCTGTAATGAGGCACCTCACAAGCATCCCGTAAACGTAAAGGAACAGTTTGCACGTATTCCTGTTCCTTAGCAATAATAGCATCATAACTGTCAAACCACCATGCTGGCCGACTGTCCTTTTGATATACAGAGGCTGAGAGCTCTGTCACTTGACCTTTGAGTTATCTACTGTTATCTACTATTACCTAACTAGTCTGGTGCTGCTAGCAAACACAAGCTAGGCTAACTGTTGTGCTATTTTTGATGGGTGACATCATCCTGTTCAGAGTACTTCGAGACTGCAACCATTGCTGAAGGGTGCTTTGCTGCTTTAGATTTCTTAGGCCCGATTAAGCCCTAGAAGTCAGATTAAGAAATCTAACAGTTAGATCAGGTACATCGCTTTTAGCTGAGTAATCAGATTTCCCAGTATATACAGGGGTTGGACAATGAAACTGAAACACCTGGTTTTAGACCACAATCATTTATTAGTATGGTGTAGGGCCTCCTCCTCCTTTTGCGGCCAATACAGCGTCAGTTCGTCTTGGGAATGACATATACAAGTCCTGCACAGTGGTCAGAGGGATTTTAAGCCATTCTTCTTGCAGGATAGTGGCCAGGTCACTACGTGATGCTGGTGGAGGAAAACGTCCTTCTTGGTGGTATGCTGACATTACCCTGGATACCGTGGCTCTTGATACATCACAAAGACTTGCTGTCTTGGTCACAGATGCGCCAGCAAGACGTGCACCAACAATTTGTCCTCTTTTGAACTCTGGTATGTCACCCATAATGTTGTGTGCATTGCAATATTTTGAGCAAAACTGTAAAACTGTGCTCTTACCTGCTAATTGAACCTTCACACTCTGCTCTTACTGGTGCAATGTGCAATTAATGAAGATTGGCCACCAGGCTGGTCCAATTTAGCCATGAAACCTCCCACACTAAAATGACAGGTGTTTCAGTTTCATTGTCCAACCCCTGTATATATACCCTTACTCTGATTTCTTTCAGATTTCTCAGTCTGCACAGTACTCTACACTGAAATCAACTGAATGCTGGGAAAAATTATGATATTATTAATCTTCTTGATAATATATATGCATTTTTTCAGGTAAAGTGACTCAATGTTTAGAAAACATTTAAAATGTTTTATATTATGCTTACATCTTCTAATGTGAGTTTGTGGGGTGGCTGCAAGCAGAACTCCAATTACTAGCCTGACTCATGTGGATCCGGAGTTTTCATATTTTCTGATTGCATGTAATGCATGTAAATGCATTGAGCGGATGACTCACAAAATCAGATTGTTTGCAGTTATCACTTTACTAAATGCATGTAAACACACAGTGAAGGCGCCTGAAGCTCACAGGAAGAAGCTCAGACCCCTAGCACATAAAAAACAGCCCCTTCCATTGAAAACGATGGAAAAAAAGATGCCTCAGACTGCAATAAACTTGAAGTGTGAACCTTCACTGCCAAAAAAAAAAAACAGCACAGACCTGCATTAATTCAGTGTTAGTTCAAACTGGATTATACTGGTAGACCAGAATACCAACATCCAAAACACAACATAAGCAGGTTTTGCTGGTGCTTTTTCTACCGTGGTTTGTACTGGAGCTGTGAGCTAATGTACCTAACGAGTGATATACGTTTAACAGTTAATTTGCAGGGTGCAAACTGCATGCTAAACAATCACACTTGCTCTAAGTAGGTAACTAATCTTAAATAGACTTAGCTATCTGACACTGTATGGCATTATGTTGCATTACCTGGCTAAAAATAGTAGCAGCCACGGTGATGCCTGAATTTTGTCGGTACTTTTGTTGATCTTGTTTTGATGTCATGCAATGTCAGAAACACACAAGCAAATCTGTTTGAGATTTCTTAACAACCTGATGCAATACGAGGCTAGTGTGAGGCGATTTGCTGATGCTAATGTGTTGGCTGATTCAGTACATTTGTGGGCAATGACATCTACAACCTGGGATGCACCCAAAACACAGCATTTCTCTGCTATCTCCAAAATAGTGATGCTACAGGAGGAGGAACAAACCTCAGTACCTTGTATTTACCTTAATATAAGCCACTGTAGTTATACCTGTTTCCAAGTCATTTTCATTCATCATGAAATACAAACATATAGTCAAAATCGGAACAACGAGATTTTGTTCAGACAGCAGCACTATGCTGGTCTACGCTGGTTTTTCAAGCAGGGGTGTGTCTTCTTAGTTTTTGTATATAATGCTAATAATAGTAATCTGATCTGGTCCCTGGGTATTATGTATATCTCCGCCTCGAACAGGTTTTTAAAAAGACATTTTATGTCAAAACCTTGGAGAAAATGTGGGGAATTGTATGTAAATTAGATGGTTTTTTTATTTATTTTTTTATTTTTTTATTTAAGCGTAAAGGTTACATCCTAGATAAAGGTCAGAGGTCATAAGATATTTAGGTCACTTGCCTTTTTTATCTTGGTGGGCTTACCGGTAGAGTCCCACTCTCTCCCTCCCTTAGCAAAACCACAGTCACTCCCTCTAATCCGGCCTATCCCACCTCACCGCTCACCTAGCCCCCCTCATACCTCCCCCTCCTGCCCAGAGAGAGGTGTCATACAGAGCAGCCTTGTTTCCCTCCACTCCCTTCTTTCCACTGGGACCCCACAAACATCCCAGAAATCCCTGCTATTTCCGCCACCTTGTTTGTTTGGTGGGCGAGAAGCAAACTCTCTCACAAACACACACACACACACACACAGGCAGAAACGAAAAACACACACACAGCCTAGTCACCCTGTTAAACCAGCACTGAGCACTAAGAGGTGAATGTTCTGTCTCCACACACAAGCACACACAGCTACAGCAGACAGAGCTCACCTCTGTTCACATTCTGACCTTATGTGTATGTGTGTGGATATAACAGAGCTCTCTCTACTGGTGACCTCTGAGTACTGCATGTAACGTTTAAGTAATCGGCCAAAATTTCAGTTTCCACAATTTCCCCTTTTAACCCAGATGAAGTCGACCAGCAAAAACATGCTTGGTGTGCATGTTTCTTTAGTTTTGCACTGGTACTACTAATGTACAAAGCCAATGTAGATGTTTCCTACCAGAGACTATATCAGATTTCAGATGCCTGTTTGCACCAGTTTTTCACCTTTGACATCGGGCCTTGGTTGGGCTCAAGCATGTTTTTTATGTAGTCTGATAATTTTACGGTATTTGAAGGAATGTCTACATAAATGTCACCCTCACACATCTTCTCATTAATGTGCTCTCTCTCCTGATTGTAATCTAATCCTGCAACAAAGCCGGCCTTACTACCCTCTACTGGTGACGTCTGAGTACTGCATGTTCCATTAAAGCAGAGTTTGGCCAAAAATTCCATTTTCATAATTGTTTTCAGAAGTTTGCATCGTTAGTTTTGCACTTCAGGTACAATCTAACAAATAAACAAGTTTAGAGGTCTCACCTGAGCCTGACATGACCCAAAAAATATTGTGTTTTGGGCCAGGTGTCAGGGCAGGTTTGGGCCACTTGACATACAGCACCTAACCAGTTCAAGACAGGCTTGGAACAGTTTTATGAGTGATTTTGCCTTATTTTCTCTGTTACGCAAAAGTATTATAGTCTAGGTTATGTGCAACAAAGCCTGGCTTACCCTCTACCGGTGACCTCTGAGCACTGTACATTCTGTCCAAGCATACTTGGTTTATGAGCCTGCTGTATCCAACAGGTAATAGAAGTTAGAGATTGCCTGACCTGAACTAGCAGCCTAATGCAATATTAACCACCAGCATAATTAGGAACTGACAGTAGAGCCAACCAGTCACCTCTGACTTACAAAGGGAGGGACCAGTTTAGTAAGAAAATGTCACTGTAGGACTCTATAGAAACATGGGTTTGGGTCTGGTTCAGGCTTTAATTTCATGCCCAGGCAGATCTCTAAAAGGAACCCAAATTGTTGCGTTTTGGATGTCAGAATGCTGGAACACAAGATCAGTACCAGACTGGCATAAACCAGCTTAGACCAGTATGGAACTTATTTGGGCCTATGCTGTTTTATAGCAGGGGACTCCACACAAACCCAAAATAGCACGCGTTCGTAATAGGTGCACAGCACTGATATTCACGGATACAATGTTGATGCTATACCTAACTTGGGCTGCCGCTATGGTATGTGTTTTCCCTTCATACAGAATCTTGCTGAATACTGTTTTTGATACAGAACACTCTTCTGTTTTTATGTTTCTCTTGTAGATTTACAGCTGCAGGGTGGCTCTGAAAGTGACCTTCACCCCATAGTTAGTCCAAAGCAGTACTGTCTTTTATGCCTTGTCCTACCTGAACTTGAACTCAGGCATAATTGTAATGTACCACACCTCTCACTTGTAATTATGCCTTTCCAAAGGCCACATTAGACCTGAAAATTACAGTATTTTAAAAGGGGGACCGCAGACAACACAAAAGCTTTCTCCGATTTGACAGCTGCTGTTAGGAATGGATCATTATCCACCATCATTCATGTACTACTCATGTATACCGTATTAGATATCTGGGGGGGGGGTATTTGTATCCATTTATCAGGGCGGTAAGCATTCATTTACATCCAAGCATTAGAATGAAAATCAACAAACAAACAAATAAATAACCTAGAAAAATGCCTTTTTAATGAAGAATATACACAGTGACTGTGCAGCAGGTCTCCTGTATTGCTCAGGGCTCGCTATGATGATTTGGGCAGTTGTGAGGTGGCTGCTAGATCGTTACAAAGTGGTTACCATAGTGTTGTAAGTGGTTGCTGTGGTGCTCCAAGTGGTTGCTATTGTTTCAGGATGCTGCTGGTATCTAAGGTTGTTGCCCATTTCTGAGCATTCTGCATTCATTCCCATGGTGCCTTTAACGTTTACCTGGAGGAAACTATACGTCCAATCAGAAAGCGTTATGCAACTACGCGTCTCACAATCAGATCAAAGATTCTGGAGTTGGTTCAGTGTTGGATCTCAAAATGAGCATAAAGGAGAAGACAAAAATGGATCCAATACACAGCAACTTAAAAATTCTACTGGTTTCTGAATTGATTGTGTAATATTAACTGTATTATTGAATGAGGAGAGTTCAGTACATAGAACTCACATAGCATGAAGCTCAAACACTGTTGTTACTCCTATAAATACAAATCCCGCATTTACAAAAGAGGGCAAGAAAACGGGCCGATTCCAAAATCCTACACTGTTACATAACAGTCTGGACTCGTTAATATTTACAACCCCATAATGTACAACAACAAAGAAACAGGAAATAGTGGAATATGTGCAGAAATCGACCTTTCCAGGCTGTAAAGGGGGTGCCAGCAGTTTTCATACCCTTTTCCAAGAAACAAAACTACTAACAGGTTAAATGTATGCTGGTTAATGTTCATGTTTAAACGAGGCTTAAGTTTGGCTTCCTATTCGCCGGCTTCTTAATCAAATGTTCCATTTCCACCTTAAATGCTACAGCATGTGCAGCCACCAGAATTAAACTGTGGTGGCATGTAAGGTGGAATGGAAAATTTGCAAAGCAAGCTAGGAAGTCCACCTCAGCGTCCACAACTTTAAGAAGATCCTGGAGGACTTTAATTTAAACGTGTTAGCTTGTGCTTCACATTTCGCTCTGCAAAGTTTCACAAACCTCAAACAATACTGGGCAGCTTCACTCAGCATTTAACACTGAGGAGACTGAAGAGAGGAGCAGTTCCACCGTTTCCACTGCTTTCTGGTTGAACTCAGATCATCTTAAACTGCTTAACTTCATGTTGATGTTGAGATCAAAAGCAAGTAGGTAGCATAGCTAATTAATTGATCTAGCATATTTACACTAAAGCGGATACAAGAAGCCTTATAAGTAATCTTTGTTTACACGGTGGTTCCTTTTATTTTGCTGTCTGTGTCTATTTGAACATGTCGCTGCTGTGTGATCATCGGAGTGTCTCACTGTAAACCAGCAAATCATATTATTCATGAGCTCACCCAAAAAGGGGAAACAGCTTGTTTCAATGTAAAGCCAAATCATAGGGGTTTAAATGGCATGTAAAACTGCATCTGGGGATTTTTCACCTCAACCAAAGTCTAAGTAGAACATCAGAGAACAATTTAGAATACTAAATAAAGACATTCTGTGGCACCTTAAAACCATGTCTAATTCCCATCACCACCACTGTGATTTATGACCCTGTAAGTTTCTCTCTTAATAAACAAACCAGCTCTTCATACCGAGAAAGACATTTAGATGAACGTGTAGCTGAATAAACCCAAAGCATTAGTCAATATCTGCTTTATGGTACCAAAGCATTTGCAGACACACAGAACATAGGTGGTGAGCTGTCTCCAAACTTTTGGCCTGTAGGTTGTATGTGAAAGTATGAGGGCTGTGTCTGCTAGATGTTCAGTCAGTGTGTTTGAGTCTGTGCTCTGTCCAGAGCTTTAAAGCAGGAACATGTAGAGGGAAGAAAGGAGCACTGGACATACAGCTGGGGGAAGGAGGAGGTGAATTTTCTGGAAGGACCAGCGGCACATTCAGCAGGCAGTCCGATTGAGAAATGGGGGGCAGGAAGTGTGGGCGTCTGTCTCTCCTGGCGGGGCACTCCCCCTTTTCTCCACTTTCAAGCCCACGGCCCCGTCTATTAGCCCCTCTCTTACTCTCTCTTTGGTCTTTTTCTCTGTCTGTTATCCCCAAGCTGCTCAACCATTGGCACATGTTGTCATCTTGGTCTTTCTCAGGGGTCAATCGCCCTGACTGACTATGTACTCCTGTATTGTTGATTTTCCTCCTTTTCCACTTCTTTCCTCTCTTTCCTGCAAGTCTTTCTGTAGTTGCCATTGTTTCAGATGACCGTACATCACTCTGTATGAAAGGAGACACGATGCTTTTCCGTCTGTGTGTTTTTGGTGGAGATTTATGAGCTGCATTGTTCTGCTTGTGTGCGGTTCTTTCTGGGATTGGCATTTTCTTGGTAAGGCCAGTGTTGGGCTTTAAGTGCAGTTGTTTGTGTTTATCTATCTGGGCCAGAGAGCTAGTAACAGTAAGGATTCTGGGCTGTCTTGTGTCACGCTCTCTACATGGCCTTATCTCTTGGTGTGGTTGAGGTAGGGCGAGTTTGTGCGTCACAATGTCTGGCAAAGAGTCATTGTAAGTGTCCAAACCATGTGTAGCCAAGTCCATGTGTAAGCTGGAGCGAATATGGCCTTTTAAAGGCAGTCCTCTCTCAGACGCTCCAGGCCATGAATGATCAGTTTCATTAGCGTTAGCATTGGCATTAACAGGTATCACAGCCCTAGCCCTGTGCAGGACTGATCGCAAACGGCGGTGGGGCGGCAAGCTGGCAGACAGGCCGGTCAGGCCAATGGATCGGAAGAGTGGAGGTGGGCGGAGAGTGCTTTTGTCGGCCCTGTCATTTTCCTTCTCACCTTTTGGGGTGGAGCTCCTGTGGATGGAGTCAGAGCTGAGCGCTAATTCAGGTGGGACATCTGGTGCAGGCTGACACATGGCACAGGAAATTATTTAGGCCAGAAATGAGACTGGAACGGCTTAACTTGAAGAGAAGTGAGTTTGGAAAAAAGAACAGTCCTGAGATAGAAAGAGAGAGAGAGAGAGAGAGAATTAACATAATGCTGCTTCAAAGGCGATAATCAACATGATGGGAAAATGAACCGAGAGAACTAAAAGACTAATTTACTTTTAAACAGCTTGTAAAATAATATTATAGCATCTGCATAGAGCAAGACACAGGACAAGCTGCGATTCTACCATGGGAAAGCGCTCTTTTATTGAGATCAATAGAAATGCACATACAAGGCACTGAACCCATGGGGGAGGTCACCGTAAGCGACGCACAGATAAAACAGCCACAGTCCTCAGCAGGACGTAATAAGTACATGTGTCTCCAACAAAAACTTTCAAAACAAGAATTTCCAAAAGATGTTGATTTACTGTATAATTACTGATGTGATTTCCTGTAAAGAATTGCATTAAATCAGGTAATGCTAAAAATATGTAAGCTAAAGGTCATACAGAAGCTCATATGGACCGTGTTTGTTTCACTGTTGATCTCCTGCAGCTCATCCTGTTTGAATAGTCTGTACTGACCAGTGCAGGAGAACAGACTTGGTGGGTATGTTTGACGTTGTGAGACATGCAACAGTTTTGTAATGTGACATAAGCAAGGACGGGCCTTCTCGCTGTACCTGACTGATTATATAAGGTTGACCTGTTGCATGCGCTTTCTATTTTGACTCGTGCTCTTGTATAAAACACTGTTGCCCAACCCTGATCCTGGAGGCACTCTGCCCTGCACATTTTTACTGCTTTCTCTGCTGCCAACACACCTGACACCTAACTCATCAGCTCATTAACAAGTCCGTTCCGCATTGCAGGGGGTGTGTTTAAGCAGGGAATCCACCAAAATGTGCAGGGCAAGGTGCCTCCAGGGCCAGAGTTAGAAACACTGATGTAAGATATAGCAAGATATAGTATTTGGGATTTTTGGGATGAATGGTGCTGTATATATATAATAAAAAACATAAATTAATATAATTAATAATTAAATTTTGATGATAATAATAATAATAATAATAATAATAATAATAATAATAAGAGACAAAAATAAGACAAAAAGACTCGAACACACAGTCTTTCCCTTACTGACTTTGTAGTGTAAGCCAGGATATGTGAGAGGCGTTATGATGTTCATGTTCATTGTCTATCTATCTATCTATCTGTCTATCTATCTATCTATCTATCTATCTATCTATCTATCTATCTATCTATCTATCTATCCTTGTTTAGTTCTTGTTTACTTGTATTAAAAATGTATTGTATAGGTGTAGATGTAGGAGCATCAATGCATCATAACATCCATGCAATTACCCTTCCCAAGATTTAGAAACAAGGAAAAGATGGAGTGAAAAAGAGCAAACAAAGCTGGCAAAACAAAACAAGCAGGATAAGCTTTAAAGGGACTATTAGAGATGAACAAAAACTGAAAGACAAAAACAAAACACAAACCAAGCCAGCCAGCAGACCCAAGCAAGACGACATACTCATTTTTTTACTCTGGTCAGTAGAAGCTGAGAAAGATAATGGAGAGATGAAAAGAAAGAGTGAAAGAGGAAAGGATAACTCACAGGCTCTGATGTTTGTCCCTCCTTTCAGAAAGCATGGCAGCCTCAGCCTCCCGTTACCATGGAGTCTCCCAGGGCCGCCTCTAAATCCTCCACTTTGGCATCCTCTCTTCATCTCTCACAAGCACTCTCTCTCTCTCAACCTCTCCCTTATTCTCCCCATTTCTCTCTCTCTCTCTCTCTCTTCTGTCTCTATCCACATGACTCTCACCCTGTTGATCAAACAAACAACCCACCCCCCGTTTCATTCTGCGCTCGCCCTCTCTCCCACATGAAAAGATGACCAACTCCTGTTTTCCCTTTCATGCCTGTCCCTCCATCAATTATAAAACAGGACAGTCAGACAATGACTGTGCGGCAACAGTGGAAGAATCGACATAAGAAAGAAATATGGTGTACAATCCGTGTATAATCAAGCTCCTAATAATCTCATTATAACCATGTAAAGATTTATGAATTGATTTAATATTCCGAGCGCTGAAACCAGTGATTATGACAAGAGTGATGAACTCTGAGACTCCAGGATCATCATACAGGACACACCCCAGTTAACAGTGATGTTTAGCTAATTTAGAGGAGAATTCCAATAATATTTCTACGTTTCTGCATAATTAAATTGTTAAGATGTAAACACAGTCATTGAGGGTTGTTTGGTGTGAAATGCTCCGCTCTAGAGAAACTTACCGAGTTAGAATCGTTTACAGTGTCAGTGATAGGAACCAGACGTCTGAAGACTTAAATGCTTCTAAGTTATTACATGTATTTGTCATGAATATGTTCCCTGATGCACAAGACATTATTTTACAATGGTTGTGAGGTAAGATGTTAAGCTAATAATACAGGGTGTCTCAAAAGTAAAGAAACAGCCATATGAAATGAAAACAGTTTGGCAGATGGTGTGATCTAATATTAGACACAAGCTATTGGGGAAGTGGGAAGTCTGTTAGGTCATGTCCCAGCATGGCTGCCATCTTGAATGCCGCCATCTTGGATTCAGTTTCAGTTTTTTAAATGGGAAGGCAGGTGTGTGACGCATCAAACTGGTAGAGAATTACACCAGAAGAGCAGTGGAGTGCTTCATGTCAACATAACTTAATTCGTTCTCATGTTAAAATATTGATTTTTCTTCTCTACAGGCCATGTATGGCGCTATCCCAAGCAGAACATGTAGAGACTGTACTTATTTCCAGTGAAAGAAGCACATATGTCACATGTGTCAGCACAAACTTTCAACCAAAACCATTCAAACAGGCCTCCCATTACCCACAGTGCAGTTGCCAAAATTCTTGCCAAGTTCTGAGAAAGAGGTTCTGTCTGCAATAAACCGAAAGCTGGATGACCACAAACTGCTACAATGTAGCAACAGCGACCGCTGTTCTGGCCTCATTCAGCAAGAGCACACACTGTGGCACCTGTCGTCTGTCTCTGGAATGTGGGGTTAGCTGTGCCTCAATTTAACAAATTTTCTGTACCTATGAACGGCACCCTTACAACATGAAACACCTACGACCCAGTACGACCCAGACCATCAGACAGGACCTGCAGAATGGGTGACACAGCACCTTCAGAGAAACCCTCATTTTCCCTGTCAGGTGCCAGTCAGTGACGAAGCAAATTTAAAGACGTGTGTCATTCATTGCTGTCAGAGGATGGAACATTTTCAGAATTCTTCCAACAAGATGGTGCCCCACCTCATAATCATCGTGATTTGCAGTTTCCCCAAAAGTGGACTGCTCATAGGGGTCCAACTGAGTGGCCACCACATTCTCCTGATGTAACTCCTTTGGACTGCTATCTGTGGGGTCATGTCAAGGTGCTTGTTTGTTGGTGACATGGCCTAACAGGTTTCTCCCTTCCCCCATAGCCTGCGTCTAAAATTAGATCACCGTCTGCCAAACCACATTCATGATGGAGAGGTAAACGTGGGGTGCCGTGAGACAATAGCCCCAAAAGTTCACCACTATTTTACCATCATCAGCATTATAAAGTCTCAGAAGACACATATAGGTTCACTGGTCGCCATCACCACCACTGTAATGAAATCCTAGACTGTGGAATTTCCCTTTAATGCCTCTAAATGTGACCTCAAGACATGCACTACCGAGTTTAGTATCAGAACAGCTGGCTCTAATGGAGCATTCACCTTGACTCTTACCTGAATGTGGGAAGTCAGAGCAAGGAATTGGGTAATTTTCATTCTCTGTGCATTTGAGGGTCTTCATGAACTGGATCAGGTGTGTTACATTGGGATTGGAGCTAAATGCCTCATCCAAAACCACATACTACCACACCAAGTATCAAGTCAAAACTGTAGAGTAGATATAGCACTGTAGTAACCCGCTACTGCCAGCACGTAGCCATAAATGTGCTGCACTGTTGCTGACACCTGTGGTGCTGTGGGCAGCAGAGAAAGCGGAGGGTGCCCAAAAGAGTGTCAATGCTGTTACCAACACCTCCAGTGGCGCAAGGACTGATGCTGTGAGCTGCTGGGAAGGCAGACGCAGCGTTTTGATTGCACGCCCATACTATGTGTTTTTTTACTGGGATGGTGGACATTCTGAAACCCTTGCTGCCCAGAGACTGCATATGTGTGCACCTCAAGGACTCCACTTGGACTCTAGCCAGACTAGCCACGGTGGCTCCTTCTAAAACATGAGCAACCAGAACAACCTGGAGCTGAACACAGCAAAACCAGTGGAGATGACAGTGGACTTCAGGAGAAGCCCCCCGGCCCTTCCAGCACTCACCATCCTGGACAGAACTGTGATGGCTATGGAGTCTTACAAGTTCCTGGTTATGACAGTCACCAAGGACCTGAGGTGGGACTGCAACATCAGCTCTATCATGAGAAAGCACAACAGAGGATGTACTTTCTGCGTCAGCTGAGGAAGTTCAACCTGTCCCAGGAGCTGATGGGACAGTTTTATACTGCCACCATAGAATCTGTTATCACCACATCCATCACAGTGTGGGGCAGCTCAGCCACCAAACATGACGCTCACAGACTGCAGCGCATCATCAGGTCTGCGGAGAAGACCACTGGAGTCAAACTACCAACACTGTTGGATCTGCACATTTCCAGAAGCAGGGAGTGTACAGAGAAGATCATCACTGATCCATCACACCCTGGCCATCACCTGTTCCAGTGTCTTCCCTCAGGCCGGCGCTTTAGCCAAATGAGGATCAAGACTACAGAGAAACTTCTTCCCATATGCCATCACACTCATGAACAGCTGAACATTACCATGCATATTACAATGCATATCCGGGACACTTTTCTCACTTCCTGTTCTGCTGTACTGCACTTTTAATTTCTTATTTATCCTAGTTTCACACAACACTCAATCCTCTGTCCAGACTGTCTCAGATTGGTGCTTCATCCTCTGTACTGACTGTCTCAGACTGGTGTTTCTTCTTGTACTGCACTTTATAAGACTTAATCTACCTCTACATCCGGACTGCTGCACTCAGCACTGTAATATACATATACAACTACATGTAATGTAAGTGTGTGTGTGTGTGTGTGTGTGTGTGTGTGTGTGTACTGTGTGTAATGTTGTTACTCTCTGTGCACTGTGCGCTACTGTAACC
Source organism: Semaprochilodus insignis (assembly GCA_034552555.1). Lineage (NCBI taxonomy): Eukaryota > Metazoa > Chordata > Actinopteri > Characiformes > Prochilodontidae > Semaprochilodus > Semaprochilodus insignis. The sequence goes on along the minus strand of CM067475.1, from coordinate 40,141,506 downwards.
AAAGACAAATTCCTTGTATGTGTTAACATACTTGGCAAAAGAAGCTTGATTCTGATTCTGATTGGGCAACGCAGCGCCCGCTACTAGTGTTCCGTAATGTCTTCTAATTTAATTGTATGTAATTCACTCTTTTATTTTAAAAGGCATCATAAAACTTCGGTGGCCAAGAAGTGCAAAACAAATTAACATTTCAGAAAATGAAATTTAAAAAATAAAAACAAATTTACAAAAGAAAAAAAACTCATTAAAGAAAACAAAATTACAAAAGTAAAAACATTTTTTTGTTTTCTGAAATGTAGTTTTTTTGCCCTTGTAAAAATGTTTTTACTTTTGTAATTTTGTTTTCTTTTTTTGCACTTCTCGGCCACCCTATAAATGTGGTTTCTATCACATGGGCCTTTTAATATATGCTAATGATCAGAGGTTTAGCCGGAGGGACAGATGTGGCTCCAGTTGTGCTCTCGCGCTAGACCGCTAGGCGGCGCTGCTCATTTGCATGGCTCCTAAAGTCAGCTGCTTCTACGCTCACGGAAATAGTTCAACTCCTCCAGGGGTCCGTGTGACCACACGGTTTTATAACAGCACAGCGTTGTACGGTGAGTACCGCGTACCGTTTCCTCAGTGAGTTGACTTTTGTTGAGTAGTTCGGGTTTTAGACCAGTCACCTTAGACGAGTCGCCTTAGTTTAGCGGAACGTAAACCAGAGAGAGCAGCATACAGGGGGTGGAGGAAAACGGGCAAAGTCACTGGGAGGTTATCGGGGGCAAACAAGCCGGGCATGGTCTCAAAATTGCATCTCAGCCCTCCCTGACGGCACGTACAGCACCTGGCTCCGTAACTGCGTGGATATGAATGAAGCGGTCAAACGGTGTCCTGTAAATAAAACGACTTTCCTCTTTTAACTCGGTGGTCAGAAATCTCGAATAAGACAGAGCTATTTGTTGGACGACGCTCAGGTCAACATCATCTTCACCAGCTTCATGTTCAAGTTTTCCGTTCCACCTTAAATGGTGTAGCAGTTACAGTCTAGCGTACCATTTAAGGTGGAACTGGAGAATTCGAACAGGAAGCGTGGTGTTTGTGGGTGAGTGTTAATCTGTTGCAGAGGGAGTGAGAGTCCGGTCCTGGAGAGCCACAGCACTTGTAATTCTCCTGATTCGGGTCAAAACCAAGGTCTAAAGCTCCCAGAAGCTGTGCTCTGTATACTATAGGAGCTGAAACATTGATCTGTACAGGATTGTGGTGTTCTGGGCTCTGTAATGTGGCAGTGGCTGTGAAAGGTATGACTGATTGAACACCCTGCGTAAGAATGTAATTTACCTTTAACTAGTGGGGAGTATTCGTTATTAAAAGTGCCATATAATGGATTTATTATATTTATTAAGTGCCATATAATGGATTTATTCAGTGTTATAACTGTTCTCTGGTCTGCCTAGAAGGTATTTATTTTTGGTTGAGGTGAAAAATCCCCTGAATTTTTTTTTTACTTGCCCATATACACCCTTATGATTTGGTCCTAGAATGAAACAAGCTGTTTTACCTTTTTTTTGGTGAGCTCAGTAATAATTTGATGAGCTCTCTGCTGATTTGCTGGAATACAATGAGATGCTGCAATGATCACAAAGCAGCAACATGACACAGACAGCAAAATACACTTAACCTCGTTGTGAATAATCTGGCTCATCAGACAGTTTAGTTACATTTACATTTATGGCATTTAGCAGACGCTCTTATCCAGAGCGACTTACAACCGTGCTTAGCGTTCTGTCGGATAATGTTTCCCAGCTAGTATAAGTAAGTTAGGAGTCTAAAACTCACCCTGAGCTCAGACACTGCCCGAACAAGGGCCAGTGCTGCTACCTAGAGAGAATAATACACAGATATATACAGCATAAGTGCACTACCTGGCAACCCAACCCAGTGCTCATATCTAGAGAGAAGAAAGGTCACGGTGAGTAGAAGTGCAAAACAAAGTATTTCAACATACACACATAAGTGCCACAACAAGGTATCATTTTTAGGTTAGATATACTAACAGTAGTTACCTGGAACTTGCCAGCAGCTAATGTTACCTGTACTAGCTTCTTGTTTTTAATCTTGACATCAACACAAAGTAAAGTGTGAAACTTTCAGTTTATCCAGTTTAACACTGGATACAGTCACACAGCATGTCTGCTTCTTACAGGCTGCTCTTAGGGTTGTGATGCTAATACAGATTCAAATGAAGAGCAAAGCCTCGGTAATGTCCAAGAGTGAAATGTGCCAGGGAAACAAATAACTTTGAATTACCAAAGTCCAGGATCTTTCTGTTCACCAGATCGTTTAGTGAATTTTCTGTTCCACCTTAAACAGTGCTGCGGTTACATTCTAGCGTCTGTAGAAGCTGTTGCCTTTAGGGTGGAACAGAGTGTTTGATTAAGAAGCCGGCGAATAGGAAGCCAACTTCAGTTTTGTCTGAAGATGATCATCTGTCATGCCCATGGACAGGTATGAAAAGTGCAGGTGTCTCCTTCACAGCCTGGGACTGTAGATTTTTCCCCATAGTCCACTATGTTTGTTGCTGTTAGCGGTGTATATCAATTTTTGGTGGCATATATATTGATGATTCTGGACTAGGACGTTTCAGTGTAGGGTTTTGGAAGTCCAGGATTTGTATTTGAAAGAGGAACAACAGTGTTTCGGGTTCACGGTTTGTCAGTTCTGTGAACCGCACTCTACAGTTTACATTCAATGATGCCTTAAAAGTATTAATTTGTATATACAGATATAGTCATACAAGGTAAACGTTGTCCTTGTGCTCCAAGTTGCTGTCAGAAATTCATAATCCTTCTGTCACAATATTAATATAATTTTACTGTAATACTTTTAAATGTTAGCTTGGTTTGAATCAGTCTGCACCTCCTTTTCTAGGTATACTTTATTTTTTGCACTTCACGTTTTGTTATTGCAACATTCAGCAAATTTATAGCACATCAGATTTGATGTCTATTTTGTGTGGACCAATAACTCTAATATTAGTCTCCTGTTTGGTTACTGGGTTTGATATGCTGAACTGTGAAATTCCATATAATCTTTATAGTGCCACAAGGATAACGTTGCTCATTTCGGTCCTGGAGTGTCATAAAAAATATCTATGTATTTCTTTTCTCAGATGGCTACTCGGCTGCTCGCACGGAGGATTTGGAGCATCTCTGTGAAAGACTTCCGGCGCCTGCCAGTGGCATCTTCGTCCTCTTCGTCATACTCTTCCACAGTGAGCCCCTCACCCAGGCCGCAGCACTTCCTGTCCCGCTCTCGCTCCCTCCCTCTGATCTCCTGTAGGGCCGTCTCCTTCAACGTCCAGGACCAGGAAGACTTTACTGAGAGGGTCATCAACAGTGAGCTGCCTGTAGTCATAGACTTCCACGCACAGTACGTATTCTAAATGCTAAGCTGTGTTCTGTTGTAGCTAATGTTGCGTAGTTGGACAAACAAATAAAAAAAAAAAAGCTGATCAAATTAACACACGACATAATGAGAAATTGTAATGCTTAGCTTTTTGTCAGATCAGAATTTGGGATTCATTGAAAATGAAATTGTGTGCATGAGAGATTTTGTATGCACGAGAGAGGGCACGCCTTGGGTGTGGCTGGGTAATTTTGGTTATTGCGGTTTTTGAAGTTCCTTTATGTAGGGTTTTGAAGGTGGAGGTGATGGAAATCCCATAGACTTTCAGTTGGATTGAGATATGGGGACTGTGAAAGCTTTATCATTATCATACTCATCAAACCGTTCATGACCTCTTATGCCCTTTCTGCACTCGTGATGCTTCTCCACTCAATCAGGCTTTTCATTTAGTTTGTTGCCCGTCTGTATAGGAATATGAAGTCAAGCTACTCAGAGACAGTGACAAAATAGAGGCCTAGCAAACTGAAGCTGAATGTTCTCCTTAACCAATCAAGCAGAGGTTTATTCCTTAAAATCCTGACTACACAACAGAAACTGTATCTGAGTCGTGTGTGCTAATGCAGAGAACCTCTCAAGTGTCTTGTTGAGGGTTATAGTGCGGCCTAATTTTGCTAATTGGTTTGAGTATTCCCTAAATGTCAGTTTCAGCTTGAAGCCTCAAGCATGGATTGCTGGAACAGTGGCAAAGCCTTTACGTATTTAAGAAATAGAAAACGAGGCGGATTGTGTTGTTATGGATATCATTGTGCCTTGTGTAATATTGTGATTCGGTCAGGCACAAGCCAAAGGTGGGAATTGTAGATCATTAACACATTTTCATTGGGAAATAATTGGAAAACACATTGAGCCTTTTGCGTTATGGACCGAGCCATAAAATCTCAGGCTCAGCTGTGTTTATTTTTATTTAATTTTTTTTCCCTATTTTTTCCTTTTACAGTATTTTCCCTATTAGCCCAAATGTTGTTTTGTTACTGCCATTTTTTAACACGTTTACAGCCCATACTCTTTACTAAGTTGTATTATTTTCGATAATGACTCCGTCTTCATGGCTCCCAACCAGAAATCTCTTGCTTGGGGGTTCTAAATTTGCTGTCACACTTTTCCTCAGAATCGGACTATGCTGCAGAACAAATACTATCTTTATTAAATATTCTCTTATAAAAGTGATTTTACAGAAATTATCAAATTTATACATTTGCAATAAAGCGTTAGTGCTAAACAGTAGACAGTGGCATAATGTTGGCAAAACGAAATGTTGTACAATCATGAGGATCATGGAGTGCAGTGGTGTTGTTAGATGACATAAGGCCTTGGCTGAGACCAGTGCCAAAAAATTGCCCGGAGACGCACTAATGGTTTCTATGGCTGTATCACATTATATCAACAGTTGTGTGTGTGTGTGTGTAAATATAGATGGCGGTGATGGGTTTTGTTCCACAGATACAGCCTAGTTTCCGCTGTCAGTTGGGATTTATTGGATACGTTTTTAAATGTTCTTTATCTGTTTATTCTGTTTTAGTACAGAGTAGTCATGCTGAACCAGGCAGTTCACTGCAGCATGTGTAGATCTTCTGTAAGATCTTTTGAAAGCACCAATTAAAATAAATAAATAAGTAAATAAATAAATAAATAAATAAATAATACAGCTTAATTAAGTCTGGCACATAATACAAAATTAATTTTGGTGCTGCTTCCTGACATCAGCATTCTCTGCTAATGAGACTGCATTTCAGTGATACTGTATTACAGTTAAACTGTATCAGTGGCTGTAAGTATTCATGTCTTCGTGTCTGTCCTCTGCCCTGATCTCTGTTTATTGACTGAGAGGTCCTACAGCCTGCTCAGCCTCAGCAGGGATTAGGGCTGGAATCTTTTTCTCCTTTGACCCTGTCAGTCTGCAGTGAGACAAACACCCATGCTCGGCCAACCCTGTGGGGCTTCATTTACATAGTAAGCTGTGTTTTTCCTGGCCACACTCCCTGGAAAACAAGCTGGTCTTTATGCAACCTCTGCCGTAGAATGCGTTTGTGTGGTGCGGGCTGGATAGTTGCGTGTGTGTTCTGTTGAGTGGTTTTTATGCTCTGGATTGGTGGAGTGGTTTCTGCAGGTTAATGTACTGTGTCTGTACACCTGAAGTCGCATGGTGTATATGAGTGGGTGGTGTAACGAGGTTGCACATGTACCGTGTGTGTGTTTTTAAATAGATGGTGCGGACCGTGTAAGATCCTTGGGCCAAGGCTGGAAAAGGCCATTGCTAAGCAGAAGGGCCGTGTTGCCATGGCCAAAGTGGACATTGATGAACACACGGATCTTGCTATTGAATACGGGGTAAGAGCTAGTTCATCGTCCTCACATACTAACTGACACACACACACACACACACACACACACACACACACACACACACACACACACACTTTTCCCACAGCTCCACCTGGGGCCCATCTCATGACGCATGTTCATCTTAAGCACTATTAGGACAGGGTTCGTTTTTCATGAGGAGGTGAGGTCATTTTCCAACAATCGTGTGATTTCAGTGCTGTTGCATTTGAGATGTAAAAATTATGATCAAACAAAGACAGAAATTCATGTGTGTGAAGCTAAAAATATATTTTTTGGACACGAAAATAAAATAACATATGTCACTTTATCATTACTCTGATTAGGGATGGCGGTGATTAAAATTTGAGCCATATTGGTATTGATGCCATTACTGCGTATCTATCACAATACTTAACAGTGTTCTTATTGGTACTTCCCTCCATAAACAAAGATAAGGCATTTTATAGTTATAAAAAAATGTATATAGTTTTATTGTTGGCTGGCTAAGCAGTAAACCCAGCCTCAGTGCTGTTCTATTATCATTTCTTTATTATTATATATGTGTTTACAATGAATACATACAATAATCAAAAATTACACAGTCATGAAAATCTAAATTAAAAAAAACTAATTAAAAGAAATTGTACAAAGAAAGCTGTGCGGTGACAAAACAACACATAATTACACAACCCATGAAGTGTACTGAGCATCTACACTTGGCAAACACTGCACTGATTAATGTTAGAAGAAGGATACCATGTGATGGGGGAAAAAAATAAATAAATAGAAAAACAAATAGAATGCTGTGTCATTCAGGTGATTGGCAGTTTGCTTTGGAGCATGTCCAAAAGGCAACAGAATTACAGTCTTCAGTAACAGAGTCCTTTAATTTCAGTAGCTATGTGGATGATAACCACAATAAAGAGTTAAACCAGGATGACGGCAGAATTCAGGATTTTTTTAAAAAAAAAATTTTGGCCTTTGTTTTATTATTGTTCTCTTTTTTTTTTTAATTCCACAAATGGTACATACATGCTAATAATAATAATGATAACAATAATAACAAAAATAGAACAGAAAAAATAGAATTTTTATGGCAAATGTAAAATTGTTGGTAATGTGTGTTGCCATCTTTGTTTTGGCCTCAAAACTGCAGTAAGCTGCTGAAATTAGAATGCAAATGTGACTGATTTCAGAAGAAACGTTGGAAGACACTTGGAGATGTAGTGTAGCATACAATGCCAGACACCCCATAAGCTAACCTAAACTGGGGACCCCAAACATGTCTTGGCTGATTAAGTGCATTTGGGCCAAGGAGAAGACTTTTCATTTGAACAGATTCTGTCCTTCTAGAACTAGACAACGAAAGGCTAACCCACTTTTGATTCTTCATCCTTTCCAGGTGTCTGCAGTTCCCACTGTGATTGCCATGCGGGGTGGTGATGTCATCGACCATTTTGTAGGGATCAAAGATGAAGATCAGTTGGATTCATTCGTCAAGAAGCTGGTTGGACAATAAACGTGTCGGTCACAACCCCTGGGCCCAACGCAAAAGTTCCACCCTGCACCGTTTACAGCTCTGGCTGTACACATGTTGTGTTTACAGCAGACCTTTGTAGCTACCTAAGTCAGTGTGCGCCACTTCGTACGTACTTTGTCTTTCGTCGTTCTCCCTGTAGTCTTCAGTTGCACCTCTTCATTTTAGTACTCGCTCTTCATCTCCCACTGACCCTTGCTGCTGAACTCTAGACATTAGCCCCAGCCAATGAGTAAAGGAGCCTGAGGCGTTTTGTGTTAGCTTTAATAGATTGTATTAGACTGTACAGTCTGTATTTTATCGTGTGCGGGGATATTGGTTCAAGGGAAGACTCGGAATGAAACGTTCAGTTTTACAGTTCAGCTCAGCTCCGTACAGCACAGCTGTTTCAATTGTGCTCTCTGCTGCAGGTCCTGCTCTTGGCCAGATGAGGGCAGCCTTTCTCTTGCAGACCGCAGTCTTCGCACACCGCTATGCCTAATGATGTGAGAGAGAACGTGGTCCGTATTTGTTGCTCATCTCGGAGTGAGAATACTGATATCCAAACAAATGCAGTAATTTGGAGCAGACCTTTGTACTCTGACTTTGAGAGGGAATGATCAGTAAGGACCTGTGTATGTTTGTGCATGTGTGTGTGTGTGAGTGAGAGAAAGTATGTGTGTACGTGTGGGATAATTGGGTCCTTATTTTGGTTCCTTCTCAATATTGACAGTGAAATTGGAGTTCGTTCATCAGGTAGCATGAATATGGTTACGGGCTTGACTTTAGATCTTATTACAATAATACAGTGTGATATGACCGACTAATGTGAAGTTCAAAATAAAGGAGATGTATGTTGTTCTGCCCAAAGGTTCAGTGTTTTTCCTTTTTTCTCCCCCTGGTAATGATGCAAAATCGATACTGAACTAAACTGAAATGCCCACATTAGAGTCAGCTTGGCAGAAATAGCATTGCAAAAAAATCCCCTGGGCACGTAAAAGACATACTTGGCATTCCAGTGCAGCTAGCAAGTTAATTACCCAAGTGATTGAGAGGCAGGAATAAGGCTGAAATTAAAACCAGCTTTTTTTCTGGCACTGCAGTGATGTTTTCTCACACAGGCCCGAGCCAACCAAGTTCGCATTACTCAGCTAATGAAGTTATAGAGCATTATATGACTCCAGCACCAAAATAATTCGAAGCTGTGTCAAGATTGTTTGTTGTTGAGCAGGTGCATGGGTAATCGTTATGCAGAGCTTCAGCCTAGTCTTATTAAGCCTATGACATATGACAACCTGTAATTCTCAAATCAGATTAGATACAGGCCTTGCTGATCAGATTTGGGTGTTTATTAAAGCCGTCAGCGGATGAGAGCTCGTTTGACTTCATATATGTGGTTTAATTTCAAGCTGGTAAAATATCAGGGTTATTTATTTACAAGGCGTGTCCGAGTAGGAGCAATCTGTATTCATAAACCACGTTGGGAGTAGGAGTGCTGATCTAGAATCAGCCTTTGTGAACATGGCCGTTGTAAATACAGAGAAATCGGATCTGAGATCTGCCTTCTTGCTCGGGAATGCTTGGTGGATTCCAGTCCAGAATCAGATTTGGCTCTGCCTTTAGTGTTAGGACAACAAGTGTGATGCTTGTGAGGGCGCCACCTGCTTTAGCCTTTCATAGCAGATACATATACACCTTAATGAAGGATTGTTACAATGAACATAAGTTATCAAAATCTGCTTTCAGTGTCATTAAATCTCAGTAATGTTGAAATAAGCCTATATAATTGTCTATGTAGGTTTGGGTCAGAAAGGCCCTTTAGTTGATTATCACTGAAAAAGATATTAGCTAACCTGCTAGCATTAGCTCTGATGTTTTAGCTAATGGAGTAGTTAGTCAGTGGAGTATATTTAGCTGCTCCACCCATGCTATAGCCAAACTTTCTACGTTTTAAAATGAACATAAAGGTGTGAAAGGTATGAGTCAGCGTAATTATAGCGCCAACGGCCTGCTGTTTGCTGTCGTACAAGCAGGGTGACCCGTATTTAGCCTGTCATCCTCCATCTGTTATTAGCTCAGCCTCTTATCCTACAACAGTCACAGCTTAGCTTGTTAACCTGTTCCACAGAGCCCAACATGTCTGCACTGTGATGAGCTTGTTGTGATCAAATGTATGCTGTTTCCCCTCATCTAGAACTGTTGGTCAGCACTAGGCTAATATCGCAATACTTTTGATTTCTGATACAGTTGATACTAATGATTCCTACCGTGAAAAGCAGTAAATGTGGCTGTTATAAAAAATATAAAGCCGTTAGCTAAGCTTGTGGTAACATAGTAAGCTAGCAGCTGTACAGACCAGTTTATTAACAATGGAACAGGAATTCGACACCATCCCAAATTTAAAATAGCCGTTTTAAAAAAATAGTCTTCTCATATTATTTTGTGAAGGCAAATATTCATCTAAAAGAGGTGGCGCTAGCCCACCATAGATAATGGCTGGCTAACTGTAAGCAAGAGATGCATTTTTGCTTTATCGTATGAAGAGTTCTATATTCACAAGTTATAGGATTAGCTTTTAATAAATGTCGGACTGCATTTTGCAAGTGCCGACTCTTGGCTTCACAAAAGAAGATTCTTTTTTATACATAGAGTCACTTTATCTGAAAATTTGAGTATACATCATCAAGAAGATCAACAATATTTAAATTGTTCATTTTGTCTAGTTTCATGTAGTTAGCATGTGCTCACTCTGAAAGTGTGTTAAACGCTGTTTGTTTGGTCCCGGTCTCGCAGTCTGTTTTCACATGTGCACAGACTGCCAAGAAAGAAGTCAAACAGTAAGAGTTCACATGCCTAGAAAAACTGATTACCAAGCTAAAATCCAGCTCTCTTTACCAGATTTCATAATCATATTCTCTAAAACTAGATCAGCAAGTGACAGAAGTAGTTGGTAGATAGCAGCCTGTGAGACGCCTGTCCATCTGCCCTGCTCATTCTTGGATATCTATGTGTATAAATAGGCGGAATTCAAGGCTAATCTTTTGTACATTCAGCTGCGATAGGAGCTGCTTTGTCTCTCCTAATGCGTGTGTGTGTGTGTTTTAGCATCTGCGCTCTTATCTGTTCTTTCATCTGTATAAATACCATGTAAGCCTGAGGCACACCTCCACATCACCTTATCATAAATTATAACTCAGACAGACAAGCTCCACTCCACACAACTTAAATTACACCTCCCTTGCTCTCTCTCTCGCTCTCTCTCTCTCTCTCTCTGTCTCTCTCTCACTCTCGCTCTCTCTCTTTCTCTCTCACTCTCTCTCTTGCTGTCTCTCTCTCTTTCTCTCTCCTTCTCTCCACTCTCTCTATCTCTCTCCTCCATTTCTGTCTTTCTCTGTTCTTGCTCCATTTCTCTCCCTTGCTCTTGTACGTGTGTGTGTGTGTGCGGGCGTTCCCGCACTCACGCACAAGTCTTTCCCTGTGGTTCATCCTGATCGGCCCCTGTAGTTCTTGTATTCCTCATTAGCACCTCACACTCACTCAGCACCTCACACTCATTTAGAATTCAATTAGTCTTTCACTTTCGCACGCACCACCTCACACTCCCTTCAGCTGTTCATTTGCTCATTAAATTCATAAATTCTTTCATCTGTCATCCATCACTCATTCACCTCTTTGGATCCTTCATAACTTCAGTATCTCTTCATTCTCTCTCTCTCTCTCTCTCTCTCTCTCTCTCTCTCTCTCTCTCTCTCTCTCTTTCATATTCTCTCATCAGTTCCTGGCCACCTGCAGTAAAGCTGCGGGTTCATTACTGTATATCTACCCTATGATGTCATTGACAGAAACTCTCTCTCTCTCTCTTCCCTCCCCCTCTCTCTTTTCTCTCTTTCCTCTCCCTCTCGTTCTTTCTTTTGCTTGTTCTCTTTCTCTCTCTCTCTGCTCTTTGTCTCTTTTCTCCATCCCCTTCTCTCTCTCTCTCTCTCTCTCTCTCTCTCTCTCTCAGCATGCTGCTACTGGACCGCAGATGACATCATGGCATCCTATTGGCCATGAGTGCTTATTTTCTCACAGTGCGGCTGAGCTGGTGAGGCTGCAGTGTTTCCTGAAGCCAGACAGATCATGTCTGCATTACAGAGGAACAGAAGAGCTGTTACTGAGTCACACATACAGCACACTCATGCAGATTACACATATGAGCAGCACTTCCTAGGTTAATCCCACTAGGGTTTATAGTTGAAAGCAGAAGCAGGTGACAAAGTCTGACAAAAGCTCTTTTCTTAGTTTAGTCTGTTTCAACAGGTGAATGCTCCACCCGTGTCCGTACCCATATTCAGGCCAGAACTGAAGAATTGAACTGTGTTAGTTCATGAAGCTGTTAGTTAGCTAGCAGGGTCTGAGGCTAAACCCTGTGGTGTGCAGATCAAAACCAACACTGACACTGTGATGTAAATGAAGGTTTGTCCTCAGCCCAAAGACAGAATGCTGGGACAGGATAAATCCCAGAAAGCTCCAGATCTGTATTTACCAGCCCTGGTGGACACTATAAGGAACCTCTACAACTCCATTTTAAGATGTCTGGCAAGTTGCGTTAGCAAACATGGTGGCTGATGCCATACTGAGAGACACTACTTCTGTATGTGTAGCTCAATAAATATTGCCCAATATTGCCTCAATTTATCAGCATTCATTGTTCCTGGTAACCTTTATCTTCCTTCCCAATAGCACTGCAATCCCACACCTCCTTCTGGGTGCAGCTGTTTTTAGGGGGACGAGTGTATAAGCGTGACGATTTGCTGACTTATCTCATTAACTTATTTTTTGAGATTTCATGCATTCAGAATTGTTTGGTTGAATGCTGCACTGACTTTGTTGTGCTAGGGTTCAGTTGGTCTTGTGCTATGTATATTGAAAGTTTAGGAGGCTGAGGGCTCTTCAGATAGGAGAACTATTAGCGCGTAAGTAGCCTTTGTCTGTATCACTGGTTTAATTAGCTGTGTTGTTGACTACAGGCAAGAAACAGTGGGGTTGCTCTGGAAGCAAGGAACTTGAGCATCACTGACATGGAGCTGCCTTGACATTGCGTGAAGGTCAAGGCAGCAGAAGTTGGCCCGCATGGACCATGGGCATTTGATTTGGCCTGCTATAAAGCAATGAGAGAGTTTTAAGCAGCTTTGTATTTTTTATTTATTTGTATTTTAAAGTTGTATATTTGCATTACATTATAATGTAAACTATAGTGTAATGTTTCAAAAATAAAGTCATTGACCTTTGACCCTATACAGTTGTCACTAACTATATATGTAGCTAGCAGTTACAAGCTAATAAAGTGTAACAGGCAATCGTACCCATACGAGAGGAATCTCTTTTAATTAAATTGAGTGTGTCTCGTATGAAAGAAAGAACACCATGTGGGAGTGGGAATGTGCAGGAAGGTAAAGGTAACAGGTTGCTAGCTAGCTTTTTTGTTTTTCTGGCCCTCTGCCTACCACAAACATTACACTAGACTAAACTAGCGGCTAGGGTGGCACTTTCAGAGGGCCACAGTTGGGTACTGAGTCTTACTGTTGAATATGTGTTTCTGTGGACAGTCATTATATCTCCTCACCTGAAGACTGTGATCTAGGTGTAAGGGTCCATGGCATGTATTTGAGACTTTGGGCTGTTGGTGAGATGTTTCACTGACCCTGCAGTGTGGGGGCTGTGAGAGTGTGTGTGGTGTATGAAGGTTTGTAATGTGTGTGTTTGTGTGTGTAGTTTGGTGGTGTGCGGATTTGAGAGCTATAGGCTCACAGTTGCAGGTTGAGAAGGAGCAGAGGAGTTTCTAATCCAGTGATCAGAGGAATTCCACTCACTCAGACACGGATTTCAGCTTCTACAGTATGTATGTATAAACTGTATATGACCAATGGCAAGTGTCAGCTAGAGGCGATTCAAGCACCCCCCACACTGGGCTGTGTGCTCTCTCCCAGTATAATCACTAAATACTTGTCATCCCAATGTCCTTTTTCCTCTCCTCTATTCCTTTGTAACTCTCTCTTTCTAAATCAGGGGTGCCCAAATGTTTTGTCCTGTGTAATCAAAGTGCCAACATGGGCGACACGGGATACATATAAACAACGGCGGTAGGTTTAAACATGTGTTTAAATCATTGTAGCACATATTGTACTTCTAAAACAAAATTTTTAGAGGAAAATAAGAATTACATTTAATTTATATAAGTAATATAAAATATCCTATATTGTATAAAAATATACAATAAGTTCAGTAGGATATGTGGTATAAAACAAAAACAAAACAAAACTTCCTGAACAGTGTAAAAATAATATGAAGGGATAAGTAATGTAAAATAATAAGTTCTACATGGGGAAGCTCATGGTAGGGCCTGGGATCAGTTTCCAGTCGGGGTGTCCTGGATCCTTTCTGTGTGGGGTTTGCATGTTCTCTCTGTGTCTGCGTGGGTTTCCTGACACAGTCCAAAGACATGCTATCAGGTGAATTGGACATGGTAAATTGCCCCCTAGGTGTGAGAGTGTGTGTGTGTGAGAGAGAGAGAATATGTATGTCTGGGTGTCTGACCTGTGATGGACTGGTGGCCTGTGCAGGGTGTTTCCTGCTTTCTGCCCAGTGAGAGCTGGATTAGGGTTCAGCACCCCCCATGACCCAGAGGGATAATGTAATTTAGAAGATAGATAGTCTAAAGTTCTACATGACATTCAAATAATATGAAAAGTATTATTATTATTATTATTTGTTAAAAAGCAATAACTCACATCCAGTGTAGACTGAAATGATGTGAACTTGAAACCAATACTTTATTCACAGTATACAGTATATTAGAAACTATATAAAGTTAGGTTGGTAAAAATATGGAATAATGAGCTAGAATTTTCTGTTTTTGTTGAAATTTGTTGTCAGAAAATAATATTCTGAATACTTTTCAAAACAGTTTTCAAATATGAAGCATTGTGGATGCTAGCTTGTTTTTTTAAAGCTGTACAGATTTCTCAGTAATTATGAATCACTTACAGCCGTGGTTATCATCAAAAATTTCATTTTTACTGGTTACTACGGTCTGTCAGAAATTAGTTTCATCATAGATTAATCTTATACACATATCTTCAAAGAAATTAGTTTTATATTAATTAAATCAGTGACTGCTATTAAATATATAATGAATACATAAATAAATAGAAGTCCTGCATTCATTCATTTGTATTTACATACCCACGTAGATTGTTTTACCTTTTATGTGTGGACGATGTTCTGTTCTGATTGGCTCCTTATAACTACACTACAAATGAACAGCCACTGGACAGTCGCTAGCCAATCAGCAGTGCAGGAAAATACCGGCACTGGGCACTGGAGAAATCACATGGCTGTTACTATGCCAAATGAACACGTTTCTTCAAAGCGACTGGCCAAATTCTCCCAAAGCTTCTGACACCGAGCACAGCTAAGATACATAGCCTCCTAATGCAGTTGAGGGAACAGGGAAACTGTGCTGTAGGCCGAATAGATGGAAAATGAAAAGGAACTGGTTTTCATGACATCACAAAAACAAATTCATTCGGATTGAGCTGTTTGTGCGGCTCAGTTTCCATATATGCAACGTTTGGACTGTGGAACTTCATAAATGTGCGCATGCTACATGTAACTGGTATGTTACCTCAAAAGCGCATGTTCTGGGGCCTTTAAGGATAAGTCTTGTGTGGTAAGCCACATTGGTTGAGAGGGTGGGGTTAGGGTAACTTTCTGGTGGGCCAAATCAAAAGTTCTCATGGGTCAGCTTTGGCCTGCTGGCCAGAAGAAACCTAATCTATATCTTTCTTTACCTCCTTTTTCATGAAAATCTCTCTCTCTTTCTCTCGTTCTCTCTTTCTCTCGTTCTCTCTCTGTTCAGGCCCAGTGTTCAGCCTCCTCTTTCATACCTGCAACACATTAGTGTTCACTCTCCTGTATTCAAGCCAACAATTACGTGTTCTCTGAGTCAACAGAAAAGCGAGGGATGAGGTGGAGGAGGAAGGGAGGGAGGGTGTGAGTGAGCCAGCGTAACTCTACACCTCTTCCGCACTGAAACAATAGACCACACCTCCACACTGGCTCCCTCTCACTCTCTCTCTCTCTCTCTCTCTCTCTCTCTCTCTCTCCCTCCCTCTCTTTCTTCACCACTCCGTTACCATATAAGGGCAAAAAGGCACAGCCTGAGAGAGAGAGAGAGTGAGCTGCTGCAGAATTCCTTTGGTCTCTCTTTCTCTCTCTCTCTCTCTCTCTCTTTGACAAAGTAAGTTCATATGTAAGGCTCTATCTGTGGCACATACTCTGAATGCTACCAGATTACGCTGATGAGTGTCAGTAAGCTTTATTTGAAGAGCACAACAAGAGCAGATAAACTCGCTACATGAATACCAGCAGGCCCAAAAAGCTGTTGGATGCTGTAGTAAACCTTTTAACTGTTGGTAAACTTGAATGGAGTTTTGCAGCTTATGAACACAACGAGTACATGTTAAGCAGTTCATGAATGTCCCAGTACTGCAGTGTTTGGGCTCACTGTGTAGTGTACAGTACTATCCAAAAGTAAGAGTCCACTCTTCATTGACTTAATTGCTGGTAAACATCTTTAAATACGAGGTATTCATCTGTATATGTGAGGGGAAAACAGCCTTTATCCATCCATGCTTCTCACAATCAATCCAGATAACCACAAACACATATGTGAAGGTGATGTTGAGGCCTGGACTCTGGGGTGGTCACTCCATTGTTCTGAGAACACCAGCAGCTTCTTTGTTTGATTTACAGATTGTCTTCTTGACAGCGACACATCCTTTCAGACTCGTAGTGTAGTGTAGTGTTGTCTTCTCCCAGTGAAAGGATGGACAGAAATGAGGGCTGTTTTCAGGTCTGAGGAAAGAGTGCAGCTTGATTGTCTTCTCTCTCTGAAAGTTGACAGCCTTAGGTGATACTTATCTGATGTTTATCTGATTGATACCTGTTGAACTCCAGGTGTCGTGTTACAGAACCCTCCTCTCTTTTTGTCTTACCTGGAGATCTGACAGTTCGAGATAAGGTTTTCACAACTTCGCACTACAGAAGCCCTGAGGTTTATCTTACCGTGCGGCATCTTACCAACAATCTACTATCATGTCAAGCCAGCGTGCGCACAGGTGAAATGTAAACATATCTTCAAAACAGTGATGATAGTGTTTAGCCGACCACGCTAGGGTATTTACTCTAGTTAGGATGTTTCAGTCAGACTGTTTGCTTATCTGGAGTGAGATTATGAAATTAAAGCCAGCTGTTCTGTGTGAACTTCTGTCCTAAATTCTGTCCTAATTGAAATTATGGTGACAAAGCAGATTTCAGACCTAAGACGTTTCTGTCATATGGAAACTTTCTATTAACTTTGGTCTTCATAATGCATGTTGTTTTTTGTGTTATTTTGTACTTAATGGTTGTTCTGAGTGGAGATTAAATAAATGGTGGTCTGTGTGTGTGTGTGTATGTGTGTGTGTGTGTGTGTGTGTGTGTGTGTGTGTGTGTGTGTGTGGCTTTGCTACAGTCTGGCACCAAACTGGTCCATGTCTATTTTGTTTACAGTAAATATATGCTGTACCACCATTTACACTCTAAACACACACTGACCCCCCCGACACACACACACACGCACACACACACACACTCTGTTAGACATAAAGTGGTCTCTGTTGTTCAGTCTGTGTTTAACAGGCAGATATTTAAGTGTGTTGAACCGCAGGAGGTAAACAGGCCACGCATAGCAGCGTCTGTGTGTGTTTTAAGGGGGGCTGTTGGTGTTCTGAGTTAATGGGATGCAAGAGGGAAAATAAAAAAGAGAAAGAAAAAGAGAGAGAGAGAGAAAGAAAGAAAGAAAAGAAGAACTATGTTTATTGTTATATTTTCCTTATATATTCTTTTTCCGTATTTTATATATGGAATATATATTTTTATATATGCCTCTATTTAGAGACAGAGGCAGAGGCAGAATGGGAAAGACAGAACAGGAACTTAGGGCTTATTGCATTCCTGGATCATTGTGATTCAACGTGACTTATCATCACTTCTTCCTGTGGACTGATTACAAAGGGAAGAGTGGGGAGGAGAGAGAGACAGACAAAGAGACAGAGCGAGAGAGACAGACAGAGAGAGAGACAGACAGAGAAAGAGAAATTATCCTGCTGTTTGCCATCCTTGCTGATCATGACATCGTTATCTATTCAGAGGTTTGGAATGATCTGTGTGTTTTCATGCCATTTAAGGACACACACACACACACACACACACACACACACACACACACACACACACAGAGTGACACAGCCGCAGTGTGTCAGGTTGAGAGAGCCTCAGTGAGATGAAGCGAGTTGCGTAAAAAGGCTTGGCGTCCTCTATGGAGCGATAATTACTGTAGAGAGGAAAACACATCCAATGTGACTCCTCACAGATAGACACTACAGCTAATACAACGCATGTGTGGAGGAGGATGTGGCTTTAGGACGGTGCTTTTAACCCACAACCCGTAACTCATGACAGTAACATTTTTTAGCTGTTTTTAAAAGTAATTTAATGAACTCAGCTGCCCTGTACGTTCTGTGAACATTCTGATGATGAATGGACGAACAGAAACAGTCCAAAACGAGTTGGAATAAAATCCTGTTACAATAACATCACCGCAACACAACCACTCTTCACCCTGTGGTCCACTTATAAACTTATTGGTATTTTGTATTGCCTGAAACCATTTATCTTTTCCAATAGTAAAAGCCTTTTTTGTTACTGTGCCTTTAAGACTGATATATGTAAATGATCTCTGTTCTGATTGGCTGCCCTGCATTATGTCTCATTCAAAAAGCAGACCGGGCTGAAACTCTTGTTATAACTTTAGCATGAATGGGCGGGGCTAAACTGCTATAGGCGGAATAGGTGGATGTACTGTATGTATATGTAAATATGTGGAATTTTGTGACATCACAAACACTGAATTTAAAACAGGCTGTTTTTACACCTTTGTTTCCATATATGGACTGAATGGATCAGGGAGTGAACAATAAGTTTTAAAACCTCTGCAATGTTTATATATTACATCAGATCCTTGATTTAAAAAGAAATGTGCAATATAGATCCTTTAATTCTTTCATAAAGTTAACATTTAGATATACACATTCTCCTTCCAAAAGACTTAATGCAAAAGACTTAATGTGCTTTTGATAGTTAATACTACATACATCAATACATCAGGTTATGGCATGATATGGTATTGTGTTCATATAATAAGCATAGTCAGTAGTTAGAACTCTGACCCGCCACATGTTCTTTAAAAAGAAGTGGAGAACTGGCTCCCGAGTGGCAGAGCCATCTAATGTTCCACCCTGATATCAAATCCTGATAAAGGTGAGAGGCTGTGGAATGCCAATAGCAGAAATGTTGCCACAAGTCACTCTTTGCTACATTTCCCATTATCCTGGCGCCAAGTTTTTGTGAGTGGCACTGCCGTGTAAGCACCACCACCTTATCATCAGGAGATGGCAAGCTTGATCAATAGCCATCTGTGAGCAGAGTTCAAGAGAGCATAACTATATGTAAACTCAGTTCAGTGCTAGGCACCACGACCATCTGCTGGCTGATATGATAGAACTGGCAGTTAGTGTTCATGTGCTCAAGGCATGTTCTGTGATGGGGGCAGTAAGATGCTATGGTGCTTTACCTGTCAGATGTCTCAGAGGAGCGCTAGCTTTCACCCTCCCAGCTAGGTATCATCATGTGATATTGAGAGGCCTAGCTAGCAGGTTGGGCTGATATAAAACATCAAGTAGCTTTTAGTAGTCTAGCTAATTTTAGCAATTGACTAGTGAGGTACTGAACATAACAGTCCAGGGATACAGGAAGGTGTTTAAGTTGGGGGTGCTGAAAATTTAAGCAGCAGATACACTAGGATAGAGCCTAAAATATATTGACTTATACTGGTTTTAGGTTGGTCAGAGTCCAGGTTCAAACCCTACATAGAGAATAGCTGGTCTCACGTTAACACAAACTAGCTTGGCATTGTTTTTGACTGTTTGGAGCCACCAGTGCCGAGTGAAACAATATTGACCCTTCTTTCTGTAGAAGGTTGTCTGCAACTTTAACCACCCCCACAACTTCAACACTGGAAGAAGTTAAAGGGACAAGCTTCCCATACTACTTTACTTTAGCACTTTCGGCGCTGTCCAATGAAAACCACGTACTCCATTTTGGTCGATTTTTATTTTTTATTTTTATTTTTATTTGATCACATAAGCTGCTGTTTATATTGGGTGGACATTTCATGATGAATGGATCACCAGAAATATCCAAAACATGCTTGGAAAAACATCTGGTTCCATTGACTTACATTCAAATTCAATCAGGTTTTTGCCCTCTCCTGTAAAGTTGCCATTTTGGAGATACTTGTTTTTCTTTGGACAGTGACGATGTGTTAAATGAGTTGTGTTAAGACCATTCAAGGCTTAATGTTTTGCCATCTTTAACTACAATGTCAATTTAATTATTCATATGTTTAGTTTTTGATCATTTACAGCAAACAGAGTGTACCGTAATGTGCTACACTGAGACTAAAAAAGATACATATAACTGTCGCATCAAACCACCACATGCACAGTATCTCTCCGCTTCTTCATTCCAGAGGACTTTATGCAAAGGAACTGAGCAGCCAGTGTGCAAAATACTCCCTGGTATTCGGTTTCTCTAGCAATGGCTGGCTGCTAACATACTCCCCATAGTGGCACTGATGCTGGCTTCACTGACGACAAGATGTCCTCTTGTGTCTTTGGTTTGAGAAATAAGTAACGATTCACCTTTTCCAGCTCCTTCTCAGCAAATTGGGAACGTTTTCAGATTTACAAATATACTGTGGAATTTTGTAAAGTTGTTGGTGAATTTGAGTCCGAGAGGTTAATTAGGGGGTCCCAGACCCCACAACACCCCCTGTATTTGACACCGTGTTTGTATGTGATTGTTGGCATGTGGTGTGGTAACCGATCATGTCTCACATATAGATTTAATGCTGTTATTTATTATGTAATTTATTTTTTTAGTTGTGAGCTGGCCAGTAACTAGACTTTCCCTCTTTGCTCCTCAAGCGGCTTCTGTTTTAGCAACGCGCTGCCCTAAAGTGGACATCTCTTAGAAAAGCAATTCCACTCGCTGTAACAATAACGCATTGGTATCTTGGTAAACAGTGCATGGCTGCTGCAGGTTCGGGAAATCTATAAATAAAATATGAACGCCACTCTAAAGCAAGCACAGATGGGTCGTCTGCAGTCCCGAAAAAATCTGGAGGTGCTGCAGCCCATTCCCTGCGTATCTGTAGCAGTCCGGTCAAAACAAGCTCAGATTTTACTACCTTATTTTTGCATTCAGCAGCGGCACTCAGCAGGCATGACTTCATTACTGATATTTACTGTTAGCTTTCGAGGCTTTGCCGAACAATAGAGCTCTGAAGTGGTGCGTCATTCTGTGTTTGGCGTCTTGCCCATGTTAGGAATTTCAAGTCTAAACTGGTTTTGTCTATGACAGAAATTAATATTGCTTTTTAAACATTGCTGCTGCTGATTTACAAGGCTATTTAGCAGTCAAACTACTAAGTACATGCTACGAGCAAGCTAACACTCCTGTTAAAATGACATCACATCAAAGTATGTCTACTATGCACTGTCCCTACAGGATGCAGAAAAGCTAGTTCACACCTTTATTACTTCAAGGCTGGATTATTGTAATGCCCTGCTTTCTGGTTGTTCCAGCAAAAGCCTTAATAAATTTCATTTACTCCAAAACGCTGCAGCCAGAGTCCTTACAAGAACTAGAAAGTTTGACCATATCAGCCCAGTCTTATCTAACTTACACTGGTTACCAGTTAAATTCCACAGAGTATAAAATTATCCTTCTGACATGTAAAGCTCTAAACGGCCTCGCTCCTCTGTACCTCACTGAACCTGTCTCGTATTATGAACTGTCACCTGACCTTAAATCGTAAATTGCGGGCTCTCTATTAGTGCCTAGAATTAGTTACATCAGGGGCAGAGCCTTTTCATACAAGGCCCCCCAGCTTTTGAATAACCTACCAGTGTTCGGGACTTAGACACAGCCTCAGTCTCTAAGTCCAGGCTTAAAACCTACCTGTTTAGTCGAGCGTTTGGTAATTAGTTTTTCTGCTAGATAAAAGGTGCAGATCTAGGGGTCCACTAACGGAGAGTGTTTGGTAAACTGGGAATGTTGGTGCTGTCGTCCCGCTGCTCTTCATGTTCACTCAGGTTTGTTTGACGGTGGAGCAGAGGGGCGCTGACTTCTCAGGGAGCCCTCATGTCTTTGTTACCTTCTGGCTCTACATTTTAGTTCTGCTGTAATAGCCGGGCCTGCCAGAGTCACTGCTGCACTATGTTAACACCATATAGTGTGTTCAGATCTTCTGTCAGAGCTAACAGTCTGTCTGTTCTCTCTGCCTGGGCTGAACTGCTGCCCATCCTGTGCGGTCTGATGCTCTGCTTTGACTGGGTGCCACTGCTTGTCTTTACCCACCACGTGGCTCCTGGCTGTCCTGCTCTGTGGAAGCTTGGCCTGCGTCCTGCTGACCCATCCGATGGCCCAGCTATTTAATTACAGACTAATCAGACATTTATTCCTCTACCTTACAAACACTGAACGCCTTCTTCCCTTTGCTTGTCTTGTAACTGGTGTTCACCCGAGGAGAATGGGTTCCCATTTTGAGTTTTGGTTCCTCTCGAGGTTTCTTCCTTTTGAACTGAGGGAGTTTTTCCTTGCCTCTGTCGCCCTTGGCTTGCTCACTGGGGGCTCGGACACCAGATTCTTTGTGACAACATCTGTTGTAAAAGGCGCTATATAAATAAATCTTGACTTGACTTGACTACTATTAAACGTCTACAATTACAAATGTGCATTATTTCTGAGGCCAATGCAATGTACACCACCCCATTTCTCTGCAGTGCTGTTTGACACTGTTTGATTTGATGTAAGACGATTCAACGTGATATAATGTGACGCAAAAGAATATGATGCTCTGCCATTCAGTATGGTATAGATCATTAATTTTTTCGGCTCTTTTTAAGCAGACAAGCTAATCAGAAATGAAATATAAAAGCAATATTTTACTTCACAGGCTTAAAAAAAGCTGCAGTACTTTGCTCACTAGTCTATATAGCAAATTGTATTAATGCAAATGGCACAATTCTTCAATTCAGACAATCACAATAATGTACTTTTCCTCAAACTCTACCCTAAATCTACCAAATCAACACAGCTGTTTGACAAAGCGTGCTGGTTTGCTTGGGGTATTTTGATGAGGTTGCCATTCTTAGAATGTAGATGCATGTGTTAGCTCGCAGCTATATTCATTCCAGTGATGTTAAGAGGAAAATTGTCCACACGCCAAAACATATCAGCTTCGGGGCATCTTTGTTTCTCACAGGACATGTCAGCTGCGAATTTGAATATGCTGTTCTGTCTTAAAGAAAACCAGCTTAGACTCAGAATTCCTAATATGAGCAAGACTTTGACTACAGAATGATGGCATGACATGTTGGCCCATGTAGGTGTGTGTTAGTTGACGTAACTGGCAGTTAATGTTCTCCTCCAAGCGTGTAGAGTTGTACAATGATGTTGTGCTAGAGACGGTTTTTAAAAAGATCATGCGGTGCGTCTCATGTCTTGGATGAAATGCGTGAACATTCAACTTCCCAGTTAGTGTCATCATGTGACGGGGAGATGCAGAAATGTTATACATACATATCGTCGCTGTCCAAAGGAAAAAATGTATCTCCAGTTTTTACGCTGTGTAAAAAATTCATGATGAATGGACCAACAGAAATGGCCCAGAACCGCTTGGACAAAATTCTGGTTCCATTGACTTCCATTCAAATTTGATTAGGTTTTTGGCCTCTCCTGTAAAGTTGCCATTTTGGAGATACTTGTTTTTCTTTGGACAGCGACGATATACAGTATATGTTCAGTTGTGAAGCTAATTTGTCAGTAAAGTAGCACAGTGACAAACAAAACAGTCCTTTCACCAGAGAGGAACATTTTGTACTTTGGGTGTTGTTCACCCAACTAAAAATATCCACACTGAAATTTGGTTCTGTGCTCTTTTGAGGGGTAATGAAGCATATTTTGAGCACTTGTATTTTGTAGGAACTTGTTTAAACTTCAGTCGGCAGCATCTGGGTGAAAGTGAATGGAAGTCCAGTATATGCATTAATGTGCTGTGCATAATACAGCTACACCCAGAGAAGTTGGGGCACACCCTGCCACTGTTACAACAGAGAGGGAGAGGGACTGGGTCAGTATAAGGGAGAGGGAGGGAGTAAGAGGGAGGAGGGAGGGAGATCACAGTGCCCTTATTTGGTAATCTTTCTCTCTTTTTTCTTCCTTTTAAACTTAAGAGTCTAGTGCTTGGCCTTTGTGCTTCATGGTGTTCCAAGTTTTAGCACCCAGTGACCTGTCAGAATGACCAGAGATCACTTTTAATGTAAACTGTAGCTCTCTCTCTCTCTCTCTCTCTCTCTCTCTCTCTATTTCTGTCTCTCTCTTTTTTGTCTTTCTCTCTCTCTTTCACTACCTCGCTCTCTTAGCATCTGCTGTGGCTCACAGAGTAAAAGATGACCTTTGATTCTTCATCTAAAATTCCTAGTTGCCCAGTCAGCAGAGAGAGAGAGAGAGAGAGAGAGAGAGAGAGAGAGAAAGAGAGAGAGACATAGGGAATGTATTGATTTTTCCGCTACAATGCCAGTTTCCAAGTTGACTGTCATAGAGGATCCACAGCTGCAGAAAGCTTCCATAAACAATTAAGGCCCATTCCGTACATTCCACCGTGGCAGCTCTCTCCCCGATATATCACTTTATACATCTGTCATCACACTACGTCTCAATTTCCGCAAATAAAATCAGACTCTTAGAGCCAGTTATTCAACTTCTTAAAGAACCTTTCTGTCTAGACGGCCAGACTATAAAGGAAACAGATCAAATACCCAACTGTACAATTATATATACTTCAATAGATCACAGGAGATAATCTCTAGACATGCAGATCAGATTAAGATGTAGTTTATATATATGAATTTCTACTACCTACATTAAAAACATTTTACTGTAATCTTTAAACAAAGTGTAATGGGTTTTTGCCCACCTCTAAAAAACGCCTTCTGAGGTTTGATCATGTCACTGTGCACAAGTGGGTTGAGAATCATAACATAAACCAATAATATGATTTCCCCCTCCCCACCACCCCCATTATCAAGGTGAAACACTACATCTAGCTCAGAAACCCTCGCTGATGGCATTTTCACTCAGAAATGCATTATCATAAGTCACACTGACTTAATAATAATGATATATTTTTACTTATATGCACAACTTTTAAAACAACTTAACCAACTGCTTTACATACATGCCAACAAAACAGACAGTGACAAATAAATCAAGTTACAAGAACAGATTCTCAGGTTCACAGACTGCCAATAGCTCCTGTTTTGTAAAAAGCCTCATGAGAAGCCATATGAAAGCAAGACATTTATGTAGAACAGGCCAATCTCATGGAACATGAGGAGGAGTCTGATTTTTCTGTAAATATGCAGAAAATTAAGCTAAAATTTAGCTGACAAGGCAAAAAAATCTGGTTTGATGAGACAGGGCTGAGCCGCAGGGCTGCCCAAAGTCTAACCTGTGGGCATAAGTTGGTCAGTGAGAATGTTTGATTTGGCGTGGCAGAAAGTCACCTTAAATCCGAACCCCTTAGTCCAACAAGAGAACATATTTCTTGCTGTATCTTTCCTGTTTTAGTAAGAACATATAGCGTAGACCTTCCTACCTTCAACTACAGTGTTTTGACTGTTAGACCCTTCGTCCACCACAAACATTGCACCCCCATGCCGGCAGAGCAAGCAAGGTCTCTGGCTGCTTGAGGAGGATCTTCCTGCTGCCAAGGCTGAATGCATAATAGTATTGTTTGCTAATACAACTTGTGCTTAGTGTAACTGATTTATGTTGAGAATGTTGTGTCTGTGCGACGTGCAGCATCACAACATCTCTCTGAAGCCCAGGATGTTTGTGAACGGGTGGCGTCAGGCCCTGAGAGAGAGAGAGAGAGAGAGAGAGAGAGAGAGAGAGAGAGAGAGACTTGAGTACAAAAGTATCAGGACTCCTCTACTGAGTGTAGAATTGCTGTAGAGCTTTTTCACTTTCAAAACAGACAGCATATAAAACACTAATACAAATAGGAAGCAGTGATCAGTCTGTCCTATTTGACTTGCATTCAATTGTAAATGGTATAAAAACACATAACTTCACAGTCTTTTTAGTTTAAATATATGTTCATTTCCAATCTGGTGTCTGCAACATGTTCCTATAAAGTTGGGTGAGGAGCCTGTTTACCACTGCACGGCATCAGAATGTGGCTAAACATGGTCATTGTCATGTTGACAGAAACACAGACATCCCTAAAAAAGACTCTGCTGCAAAGTGTGTTCAGCATCAATGGTGCTTTCGCTGATGTGCGGGTTACTTATTAATATATGACAGACCTTTGATTTTCAACTTTACACTGGTGACGCTCCGGATGGTCCTTTACCTCTTTGGGCTGGAGAACACAATGTCAGTTTTTTCCATAGATCTGAAAGGATGACTAGGCGTACCAGTTCCATCTGGTATGTTTCCACTAAGCATCAGCGCATTTCAAATGAGCCTGATAACGTCCATCATGGAAGCATGTCAGGTTTTAATGCAATGCTGTCTGATGGGTCAAAGGTCACATGCGTTCAATTATGGTTTTCAGGCTTCCTCCTTACACGTCGGAATTTCCCTGGATTCCCTGAATCCTTTGTTGTTATTACTATCCATAGAGGGTAAATACTTAAAATCCTTCCAATTCTTACCTGAGGAACATACTGCTTTTAAGTATACCTGGCTTTTATTCTGGAGTGGAATAGTTTCGAGTAAATAGACCATGGCTGGAACTGAACTTGTTTTTTGTTGTTGTTGTTGTACACTGGTGGTGTCCATATTAGTTAACTTCAAGCTTTCTTGAAAACATGTGTTTTAATAAAGGGATATTTCAATACTGAAAATAATACCTAAATATAACATTCCAAATGGAACCAAAATTATAGAACAGAATGTGAAGAAATGACATTTTTGGTGGTATTGCAAAGATATCTGTGTACTGAAAATACTTTTCATTGTTCTGCTGGATTATTTTGCTGATGCATTTGAGTGACAACCACCCATGCTGGATGCTCCGTTTATACTCAAGCATGATTGCATCATCCGTTTTGGCTGATTTTACAATGTTCCCAGTTTGAAATTGTGCCTGTCCCAGCTCTTTTGGAAGGTGTTGCAGGCATCAGTTTCAGAATAAAAATATATTTACAAAAACACAAAGATGAAACAAAGGTAAAACATTGTCCTGCCTTTGTACTGCTTTCATTCAGGTCAAAGTGGGTTAATAAATCACTGCTTTCTCTTTTATTTGTTTTGTACTCACTTACTGTCCCAAGTTGTTTACACTTGAGTTTGTGCATTCAGCGTCTATCAGTAAATGAAGTTTACTGCGCTCTGCTCTTCTCTTTTTAAGATCATTTTGGTCTGAATGAAATTTAAACCAAAAGGCTAAATGAGAAGAACAACGATGGAGTGAAAACATACATTCCTTTAGTAGACCTTAAAGTGTGGCCATTTGAAACTGCCTAGACAAAAAGCACAAACTGACTGGGAATACAATAAATAGAGCCTAGTTAGGCCTTCTGTGCCACCTCCTTGTGCAGTCAACTGCAGCCATCACTCTCTCAGTCTTAAACCCCCACAGGTTCTTGTTGTTCACACAGTGATTAATTCCTGTTTTGCATGTCTTTTGCGGATGAATATGAGGTCAGGTATGTGGAATATTCCATTCGTCATCAAATAGAGACGCTACGATCTTGCAGGAGGGAAAAAAAACCCAGACTACAGGAACAAAATACCTTTATTAAGCCCTGATACCATCGCCTATAATGGACTGCACACACGCGTGTGTAAAATGATACAACAGCCAAAATTGCTTTTGCATGAAATGCATTGAAGGACCAAATGCTAAAGCGAAACACAGTAAGTCTGACATTTAAACACAAATACAGTGGATAAAGAAAATAATAGACTGAACTAAATTAATTATCCATTCAGAAAGGCTTTAGGCTAACCCCCACCCCCAAAGGTAAAGCAAATGGGGAGGCTGATATTAATAAACACCATAAATACAGCTCCTGTTAAAATAAGCCTATTAAAAATACTAGGCTTATAAAGTAAAGGAATGAAAAACGTGGTTACAAAAAGACGACTGGAATAAATGTAGGCCTATTCAAAACCTAACGCACAAAAAAAAGAAAAAAAAACGGAGGAAAAGGGAGGAGGAGGTGGTGGTGGGTGGTGGTGGTGGTGGTGGTCGGGGGGGTGTTGTGGACTGCATTTGTAATTCCTGGCATTCCTCCGTGTTTTGTAGGAGTATGTGGAGCTACAGGCTGAGTGACACAAGGGGTCGAGGGCTGCTGATGTAGTCCATCCTGCGCAGCCCGGCTACATATATGGTCATAAAAGTCCTTGGCTTGCACATACCGTCCTCATTAAACATTAAACTCTGGGAGTGACTCGAGCAGGCTCTCCCAACCGCCTCAAGTTCATTCTACTTTTTCAGACTCCCCCCCTCACCCCAGTTTCCCACTTCACCAGCTCTGATTGGCCGAAGCCCTTTGGACACTCGATGCTGAGTGGCTGCGAGATTGGGGGGAATTGGGCGTGGCGTCGAAAACACAAGCCCCGCCCGCGCTGGACCGCACCCCGAGCCAGTAGGCGAGGAATAGTGCAAGTGGCAGAGGGAGGGAGAGAGAGAGAGAACGGAGAAAAAAGAGAACGAGAGTGTGAGAGAGAGAGAGAGAAAAAAAAGAGACCAAAGAGGGGAGAGAGAGAGAGCTAGTTTGAACAGAGGTTGCAGCGGACTTGGATGAGGTTTTGCAACGCTGCCGCGACCAGGATAACCACTGCAACCCCCCGGTTCTCTTTAAGTCAGCCCTGAAAGAGCGTGAAGCAGGTGAGCTCGTCTCTTTTGCCGTTTAGTTTTTGCATCCATCTTAAAAGCGAAGTGCGCCGAACCAGGAAGGACGAGCTGAGCGGAGTGCAGCTCCGCTGGGCGGGACGTGCAGACGAAACCCCCGAGTTCACTTGATTTCCACTAACGTTTCTCACCGCATGTCCTCGGTTTTATGGTGTGAGCGGGCTCTGGGGGCTGTTTCGTTGTTCAAACCCGCTTGGTGCGACTAAATGACCCGGCGAGGCCACAAAAAGAGCAAATAAGTTACAGGAAGCAACAACTTGCTCGCATGAATGAGTTGCAAAAAATGGAGGGAGAGAGAGACAACAAACAGAGCCNTTGCAGTCACTGTTTTTTCTGATTAATATTGCGACTACAATTGCAACTATTTTCCATAAATTAGATTTCAGGCCTGTTTTTTTGGCTAGGAAGATCATACCTTTCCTGGCTAGAGTCCTAAGCCCTGAATGTAGCTTGCCAGACTGCCAGTAAGTTGTGATGTCACAACAAATGGAGGTTTAGTTGCCCCGATTGGTCTAACTTATCTACAGATAGTTCCCAAGCAGTGGTTTTAATATTGTAGGCTATGGGTTAAAAAAATAGCATCCTTTTGCTATTAGACAGTTGCACTCAGCAAAAATTAGACTCAGCTAAGATGGAGCCGGAGTTCAGTCTCATTCTAGTTTCAAACAGGACTTGACCATGTCTAAAAAGTACATGAGGTTAAAAGGAGAGCTCGTTCAGAATATTGCTTTCCTCTGGGACGTAATTCAGTGATGAATATCTTTATGAAAACTTGAATCTGGATCAGCTGTGAATCACCCAATCAGATCTCCACGTGGATCTCTTCTGCTGTGGTATGATCACCACCATAAGGTGACCATTTGCACAAGGTATGATCAGGCCTCGTTAATAATAGTAACGAAACTGAGTGAAATGTACAGTAATTTGGACATTTCTACAGTTTCACACCTACCCCGGTGTTAAAGTGTCTGATGCACGTGTAGGCTTCCCCTTTGGCCTGGTAAAATGTAAGGTTCCCCTCAATTCTGACTCTTTGTGGCGATAAGGATCACTCTAGGGTGCAGGGAGGGAAGTTTGGGAACAGCATAGTTCTGGGGAATGCGTGCACACCCTGACTCTGTCCAGCCTGACCTCGGGGACGCGGAATTAGCCTGTAGTTAGTGTAATTATGCATGCCTGTGTTGCCTGGGGTTGCGGGTGCCTTTAATCGCAATAACGTGGGACCATAAATTCCACTCCTGAACCCCGAATTTGGGCACAGCCAGCAGGCAGGTTAAGTGCCAGCACAGCACAGCACAGCCTGTTGGGTAATAACTAGCTGTCTGCGTTGTGGCATGTCTGAAATGGGGACAGGGTAGTATGCAAATGAGGCCCATACTAATTACTGTGTGCTGTAAATTCTGACCGCATGTTACCGGTGTGTTTTAACAAACACAGGCATTAATGTGAACCACCAAAATAATGCAGGCCAACCTTTTACCATGACACGGCAAGGATTCACCATTATTATAATGTCAGGCATATCGCAGTTGCAATGCCTGAATTATGGTGTTTCGCCCATGTGGTTGAAACCCAGGTCACATGGCTCAGTCTAAATGGCCCACAGTTTTCATTCATTTTTAGCCTGTGTAATGGGATGTATTTGTTCAAGGTCCATCTTTTGAGTTCTTGCCTCTAACATATGACATTCACACTTGGGTGTGACTCAGACACACACACACACACACACACACACACACACAAAGGGCCATTAGGTTCTTTTCTCACATTGTTGTCTCATGTCATAAAGGGAAGAGTGCTGTGGGAGTAGTTTCATATTGTGCAGTGAAACGCAGCCAGAGTGTAATGTAACGTTGTCCGTGTCATCTAAGGTTAGGGGTAGAAAAGTTGCCACAGCTTCACTCTAGTAAATGGCCCGTGTAGTTTTGTCCTAGGTGCACACACAAAGCATGCTGGGCCTATTTCTATCCATTAATCTTGATGTTAAGGGTGTGGTTGCATTCCTGACTTCTTAAAGCTTGGCTCGTCTGCCTTGATGGCTATCAGAAAGATAAGAGATGGCTTTTAGATGAGAAAAGAGGTTTGCCTTTGTATGCTATGCAAATTGGTATATGCAGCATATAGAGTACATACAGTACTGGGCAGAGTAATTCCAGAGTGTATGTGTGTGTATATATGTGTATATATATTTATGTATGTGTGTATGTGTGTATGTGTGTATGTGTGTGTGTGTGTGTGTGTCTACTTTCTTTTCTCAGCAACATATATTTTTGACAGCTACACAGCCTTTGGGGTTGTGTTGTCTTCTTACAGTGGAAGAACGGACAGAAACGCCTGTCAATTGTTTCAGATTTGAAGCAAGAATACCACTTTCTATATTCAAATGGAACTTAACATCCTTTTAGACCAGAAATTGAACAATAGTCTCTGACCTTTTCCACGTTACTGTATAATTCATTGGGTGTAGCGATTCACAAAATTCATACATCGCTTTGACACGTGAGTCGTGTCTTAATTTAGTATTATTTTGTACAGCAACAATCAGGACTGGCTGAATGCCTTGTGTTAATTTTATAGCTTCTATTTTCAGCTAAATAGAACATTTAGCCTTGGAAAAGTACAATATTCGAAGCCGTTATTGTGTCCCAGTCTGTGACTCTAGCTTCAAGCCTCAAACTAAAACGCCAGTTACAATACAGTTTGATATGTTAAATTGCCACATCCCTAATAATGCATTCAGATTAGAGAGGTTTGTTATTAGAGGTGTGTTATTGTGAGGTAATGTATAATCAGCTGTAGCTGTGTGTTGACATATTGAGTTGGTATGTAAGGTGTGTTAGGGATAGAGCTGATTTACAGGTACCTGGGCTGAGGTGTGTGTGTGTGTGTGTGTGTGTGTGTGTAGGTGACCTGATTTTCTGCCTGAGTGAAAGTGACCCACTTGAAGTGCACATTCTCCATGTTCTCCTTAAAGCTGATCCCTCTGTCTATATTTCATTCTTCCTTTAGTTTACCTTATTTCATTTACATCTTTCTATCCCTCCCTCACTCCCTCCCCTTTTCCAGATGTGATGGAAAAGGTTTTTTTTCCCCCCCTTCTCTGTGGTTGATCTAAATCTGTCAGCGATGACGCAGCAGACGGTGAGAGAGATGGAGTTCGAGAGAGAGAGAGAGAGAGAGAGAGAATGAAAGGGCGAGATGTGCTGAGAGAGGAGGTGGCGTGTTGACTCGCGCCTGTGACTTTCTGCCCTGCAGTGGAGGGGAGGGCAGGTTAATCATTGACTGTCTGGCTCACTCTTTTTGACTCGGAGATAAGCCGAGTTACAGTACAGTGGCGTGACCTCAGCGTCGGTGGCCTTGTGTAGTGGGGCTGAACAATAGAGACCGTATCCTATTGCTGCACTTTATTGATAACTCTGCGGTCGAAACAGTAATGTGGCGACATGGCTGAAGACTGGCCTGCTTTACTGTCCAGAGCAATTTATGAACACGGTGCTTCGTTAAAGCCTCCGCAGTAGAGTATCTAATCAGTGTATTGATTAAACATTGCTTGCTTGAAGCACTCCTTTGCATTTTGAAGCCTGTTACTGTGTCAGTACTGTGGACAGGGACAGCACTGTGGTAACAATTGATGTTGTCTTGTGCACGTCTCTTGTGTGGCCTATTGTTCATTACTGTGCAGTAAGTGAATTGGCTCGCTGAGGGTGATCTCAGTAACGCAGCCCTGTTTAAATACCTTTCCATGTACTGGGCAAGCTTGACATTTGGATTAAATTATCCAGCAAAACAGAGAAATCCTTCTTCATGAAATAACCCCCAGGTGTCCTGCCTCACCTAGTTAGGACATGTCCTAAAGCCACACTGAGCTCATTAAAATACCTGAGGCTTTTCATGGCAGTTGCTGAGGCACAACGGAAGAGACATTGAGGTGCTAGCCTCTAACCTACACAAAGCCTGGCCTTTAGCTGGGCTTTTTCAAACGCTCAGGATCAGAATGAGTCAGCCTAGCTACAGCCGTAGTCATACCAGGATGCTGTGGTGTCATTAGTCCTGAAGTCTAGTCTTAAAGTAGACTCTAGTTCGATCAAAAAGTTCGATGTCTAAGTCCAGATCAGACTTGCTCAGGCAAATCCTTACTCTCTGGGTAGTTGGTTTGGTGTCTGAAGTTTGCTTTAGTTTTAACGGTCCTGCCACATGCAAAACAGCCTCTCGTTTTGTCCTAGGTCTGTAGGCTAATGCTAATGGAGCTAACAAGCAGTAGAACCTTATAGCCTTCCCGTTAGCTTTGTGCAAGCTATGCCTAAACCTTCACACACTGTCCTTAAGCCTGATTGAGTTGTTAGTAAAAGCCTTGTGGCTTTAACCCAAAACTAGAGAAGCAAGCTTTGGACACTGAACATCTTGGCTGCTCAACAAAGGGCAGAACTGTGAGAATTTGACTCTTCACCAAACTGTAATATTTATAGTATAACAGTATATAATATTTTGCCAGAAAACACACCTGTCTCCATCATCGTGCACCATGCAGCTGAAATATAGCGTGCGTATGTCAGTCACATGTCGTCGTGTTGTTTTTATTTCCTCAGCTGACATATGATGAAAGCCTAAATGCTGTCAGCGTCAGATATAAAGCACTTCTGTGCTGTCCTGCAGCTGTTTGTTGTTATGTATGCCTGCTCTCAAACTGTTCCTCTGCCAACTCTCTGTCTGAGTGATATCCTGGGACTATACGTCCTTTAAAATTTGTGTTTTCTGCTCAGTGCTAGGGATGGACGTGGTAATTTGTATATAGGGACGTTTTAACAGTTAGTGCTTGTTTATTGCCTATTCGAATAAGGGACATCTGGAATAAGACCTTGAATTCTGATGAATTCTGTCTTGTCCTGTAATCTTTAGGGTGTTTTGGCTAGTTCTGCAGTGTAAATCAGTAGTACTCACAACATACTTGGACTGATATGGTCATGGACTGCACATTAAAAGGAGTCAGAAGGTTGCAGGACAGACATAAATACTTGTATCCATCTTAATGATGCGGATGACGCATTTTAAACTGTCCAAGCCTATTGATCAGTCTTATAGCACACTGATCGGTATTAAACACTTACCGGAACGCAAAACGATAGCTACATTGTAGAATCACAAGCATCCAGATTTGTGGAAATGAAAACCTTTTTAGAAATGTGCCCATCCTTCAGTAAGTTGATCCACATTTAGAGGTGAGGTTTTTATTCTGGGGCTAAATGCACATCATCACTCTGTAGGTCAGCTCATTTTGCGCTGAATCACATACACCTAAAACGCCTCATCAAATCCACCATATTCTCAATGCTGTTAGATATTCAAAAGGCAAAAAAGGGTCAAATGTCCTTCTCTTCCTAACTCGGTACCAGGTTTAAGATCAGCCCAAGTCCAGGCCTTTCCAGCTTTTTTGCAGCAATATTC
This sequence comes from Semaprochilodus insignis, assembly GCA_034552555.1. Lineage (NCBI taxonomy): Eukaryota > Metazoa > Chordata > Actinopteri > Characiformes > Prochilodontidae > Semaprochilodus > Semaprochilodus insignis. Next base: position 40,107,643 of record CM067475.1, on the reverse strand, counting down.
TGTTTCAGCTAGCTTGTGCCAGTGCGTCATTGTTGGCTGAAAGCGCTCTCTTCCTCCTCTGTTTGGTGTCCATTCTTCTTGTGCAGTGCTTCTCCTTTTTTGGGCTGCGTGCCTGCCTGCCTGCCTGCCTTCCCTGCTCAGGCCCTCCCTTCCCAGAACACACCTGTGCATAGCCGCGCAAAGAATACAACAATAGCAGGAAGCCGGAGCGGATTGGTTCCAAAGTAATCTCCAAACAAACAGGCCTTATAGCTCCTCTCCAGCAGCATGCTACATCCTGGTCCGGCCTTTCAGACTAATGTGAGTGTGTGCATTTTTTTAAACCCCCCCCAAACAGAAATCACAGGAGGAGAGCTTGATGGACACGCCCATTTATATGCATTACATTTAGCTTCATTTGATTCTAAATGTTTTTAATAAAGGCTTTTTAAAGGCATTTAGGACCTGTGAAATGTGTTAGTGACTTTAAATCGGTCTTAGTTCAGGGTTGCCTAAACGTTTAACTGTTTCAGAATACAATAAATGCATTTATCAACAATCGATGAAATCCTCTGATGCTGTTATTGATTATATTGCTGTTATTGATATTTTTAGAAAGCAGATATCTGCTAATTGCAATCTGATTCCGATATCTTTGTGTGTCCCTATATTTCAGTTCCGTGTTTTTGATGTAGCCACATTGCACCAGCCTGTGCTTTTTTTCCACGACATACATATTTAATGTGCCACAGTATGACACATTTATTGTTATTGTAAACACCGTCACAACACGATATGCTTTTCTGAACGTACCTCAGATGTCATCTGTACTGGTAGAACACAGACCTTACACAGAGTTATGTTTTTCAGTCAAAGAGAGCAATATCAGTTCCATTTAATTGGAGTTAGAGCAACAAAGTGTGTAAAATGATAAATTAAATCATTACATCCTTAGTTGTAATGTTCATGTAAGCCTTACGGGATCTTTATTCTATTCCAGCTGAGCAAACGATTGTGACATCTGCAGTATGAAAGGTTGTTTTTTTTTTTTTTTGTTTTTTTTAGTATTGTAGTTTTGCCAAATCACCCACCCCTAATGTACAGTAACAGATTTTCACGATTGCCTTTGTTTTAACAGCATATGGGTAGTTCTGGGACTGAATCTGATCTGACCTGAAGCCCACAATCTGGGTTCCTGAGCTAGCTTCGAGCACATGTCTCTTACTGGAGGGTGCTAAATCAGCGCAGTGATGCAACTTCCTGTTGAAACAGGAAGAAGGCTTGTACTTCAGAAGTGACAATTTTTTTTGAACTGCTGATATCTGATTGCACTTATGGGGGGGAGGTGGGGGAAAACCCATTTAGAGACTTCCTTTTGTGCATGAGATTGAGAGCCAACACTAAGGAGTGCATAACACAGATAGGTGTTTTTTTATGGAGAGAGGCAGGTTAATGGTCCTGTGTGTGTGTGTGTGTGTGTGTGTGTGGATTTTGCCCAAGGCGTGGCATCTGACACACACCTGTTTGTGCTTGCTTGTTTGTCTGTTTTGTTTGATTTGGGGTTTTGCCCCAAATTTCGAACAGTAAGACCTTCTCTCTCTTTTTCATTTGATTGCTTTGTTGCTTTTTGGGTGAAGCGGCTCACTGCGTTACAGAGCTCCCCTGGTGTAATGGGCCACATCTTCTGAGAGGTAGACAGGGTTTGGTTCATGAGTAACCACACCAGGCTGTACTTTGAAACATGACTTCACCGTCAGTCAGCGCTAACCAGGAGTGTCCCACTTCAGCGGTGATAAGCTCGGGAGGATGGCAAGATAAGAGGCAAACTAGGCAAAGAAAGGAAAGAGAAAGAGGGAGAGGGCGAGGCGTAACCTACATTAAGATTTGAGTGTAGCGATATGAAGAAAATACTAGTATTACCGGTTATGATTACTATATGCCTTGCTATGCAAACACATGCCACCTATATAGAGATGATGATTTGACGTTATATAAATATAAAAATTTACAAGATGGCGTCATTCTGGATTAGCACTGTAGAGTTTCATGCAAAAACCCATGTTTTGTCAAGTTTCTAAGTGAAGAATCTTAAATTAAACTTGTGTGTGTGTGTGTGGGTTTTTTTTTTTTTTTTTTCCTCCTCCTCCTTCAAAAGCCTCATAAATGGTTTTTAGCATTTGGATCCCACAAAATTGTCAACCCTTCTTCGGTCTCGGCCTGCCCAGCAGTTTTTTATCTTGGCACTTTTTCTTGAGGGGTCTTTCCCCGTATTTGAAGGCCATGTTGTACATTACAGGTTTTCCCGTTCCTGTTTCAATCCTGCTGGCCCCCTCATTTATAATGTCACGTTTTACCTAATATAACAATAGCTGAACCCTTTTTTGAGCTATATAGAACCATTTTCAAAACAATTGTGTGTGTCTGTAGAACCATACACAACACATTCCCCAATCTGAAGAACGATTTCACCATGTGAAGGATGAGTTAAGCGTGTAAATGGTGTGTTCATGGTTCTATATTGAGCCATTTTGAAGGACCTTTTTTTTTTTAAGAGTGTATTTAAACTTGGATTTTGTTGGTATCTCAAACATGTAGTGTTTAAACTCAAAGGTTTGAAAAGTTTAAGTTTAGATACAACTTGTTTCTCTAGCCTCATCAGGATTGCACAGGCCACTATTGGCCTAACAGTATTGTTCAGCCCTACACATAATCATACTGTCCGGTCTTAAAGACGTTTTGAAATAATTGCTGATCTTGAAGGTTCTCTCTGCCCGTATAATGATTATGACAGATATTAAAGGACAGAAATCCTGACCACAGATTGTTGGTCTTGTTCAGGTGTAAAACTCGTGTCTGGTTTGTTTTCCGTGTCTGTTCTTAAGCTAATCACACTGGCGTATTTAGATAAGCTTCCGCCTTCACATTTATTCAGATAAGCGCACGCATGTTGTTCAAACTGAACTTTGATCGCATTCCTCGTGTTTAGAAAGACTGTCCAAGGTTCCTCGCTCATTAGATACATATCTGAGCTTTTCCTTGAGGTCCTACCAAGTGGTCACTTTTAAGCAGAGCGCTGTGATTTCTGTTTGGACCACACTCATACACTGGCACAGACGTGTCTTTCTGCAAATGATTATACGATAATGATGGTGTGGCCTAACCCTTAAATTGTTGGAAAAAGAACAGAGGGGGTTCTGATTTGAGCGTTACACTCCCTCACCAATTAGCGTGATGCGAACTGCATATCTAAATCATCAAACTTTCCTCAAAGGCTTGAGTTGTTAAGTAATCTCGAATAGACTTGATTATGTGGTTTCTGCTCTTACTGTATACTGTTCTCTATGAACACGGACAGAAGTGGGCACCACTAGTGCTGTTTTTGTCCGGTTCTACAGATGGGCCGCTTGCCATTTCTGGATTAGCATTGTGGCGAAAGGTATCTGGCAAAACCCCATGTTTTGTAGTTTTACTAAATGAACAAACTTGAATGAAACTTTTCTTTTAAGTGTACAATTAAATTTCTTTGCTGACTTTAACCAGTGTCCTTATAGGAAGGTCTGTTCACGAAGCGGCCATCTTGACCATCCCGAACATACAAGACCATCTAGAGATGGACCGCTTGCCATACAGTGTCACGGACCTCATAAAAAACCTGTTTGAGGCAGGAACTCGATGTAACTCGACTCAGATTTGTGATTTGGTTCTACGGCATGTAGATTGCTAATTGGTTGGGTATATGCTTTCGTTACCTGTTAGCTCCATTAGCATTAGCACTGTAGATTCAGGATGGAACTAAAGAGCCAGACACGTCTTTGGCTGATGAACAATGTTCAGGATAAGGGGGAAAGTTGTGTACAGATTTCCTGTCACTCTAAGGGAGGAGATAAAATCTGAAAACAGTGTCGGGTGCGGGCAGTCTTGTTATTTTGCCCACAAGGTGGAAAACAGACATGCCAAAACACCACACCACTGTGATGGGTGAAAGATGATCGAAACCATCTACCTCCCAATGCTTATTTTCCCAGCCGTTAGAAGTCACAGGTGCCTGATTGAGTCTAACGCTGTTTGACACAGGCTGTATATGAGTATGCTCGATGGCTTTACTTAATGTTAGACCAGCCGGAGTGCAGTCAGCATTGGGGTCCATGGGTCTGTTAAGATTGAAGTGTGTCTTGCTTTATTTGTATGTTGTAGATGATTCAGTGAAGACATGTAAATAATCAGATCAGATCAAAGTTTATTTGTCACATGCATAGACATACACGGTTTAACTAGCAGTGAAAGGCTTTGATCGAAGTAGGCAAACCAAGGCCTTGTTTTTAAGGTTATTCTTAAAAGCTTCATAGATTCTGGGTTGACCTAGTCTTACAGGGCCTTCATCTTCTAGCAGGAATGTCTGAGGACAACCGTGAAACGTTCTGGGCTAAATGTGGTTGGGAACAAACAAGAGGATGAAATTTCCAAACCTCTTCAATGTTTCATAAGGTGCAGCTCAAAGTAGCGAGCGGTGGTTCAGTCATCAACATGAGCCAACAGACAACGTGCCTCTCATGAATATAATCCAAACTGGCATGGCTGAAAAGTCACCCCCTAAAATTACATTACATGAGCACATGATGAAATAAACATTACCTCAATGGGGAAAATGGCTCCATTATCCAAATAGGTATTGTCGTTGGATCACAACTGGCCCAGTGAGGTTATGACTAACCATGTATATCAGAGGTGCACGATACAGCAAAAATATAATGCTGTTTTTTCTAGTTTTAATGATAAACGATCTGGCTAATACTATCAAAATGCAGCCAAATATCATAAATCCAAGGATTTGTGGTGTTTGTAATCTTTGTGATTTATGATCTGTGGTGTCAACCAAAACTGCCTGCTAGCCGATAGCCAGTGAGCTAATAATAAATGAGTTAAGAATAAATATAGCCGATCTGGCATTATAGTAACTCTTACTTCATTTGGTGCACAGAATTGTAAGGAACACCAGAATTCTGTCTTTGTTTAGCACCGGATGGGCACCAGAAATAAGTTTTACCCTTTCGGCCAGAGAAAAGGAGCCAGACTGAGTATCTAGATAGCCAGGTAGCCACCTTACTAATTAGGTTTTAGCTTGTTGAATTTAGTCATTTCTGTCATTTGAGTAATTGTTTTTTTTTTTGTTTTTTTTTTCGCCACTGCAGTCATCATTTGAAGAGAGCCTGCAATTCTATGGCTGCAGAAGGATATTCAGTGTTCTAGCAGTTATCCAAGTTAACTATCCACCTTCCTTCTGCATTTATCAACTAATGAGAAAACGATCCCCAAAGCAGCTGTACTCTTTTAAAACTTCCTCCTGCCTTCAAGATGCTTCATTAGACGAGGGTGTAGTCTTTTAAACAGGAAAATCCCACTCCAGAAACTACAGCAGCAGCAGCACTGTAGGAATTCGAGTAAGTATGTTTACAACAGATGTAGCTGTGGTTAAATTTTTCATTTTGGACTCGGTGTTCCTTTAAGGCTCCTAGGCTAACTTGGGGACTGTTTTCCAGCTTATGCTAAAGCTTTAACTTGAACACTCAGAAAGACGCCATACTGAGTAGGGCATGTTACGTTGTCATGGCAGATTGAATATAAGCTGGGTATTTGTTAATTTTCTAAATCGTGTAATTAAAAAAAAAATTAGAATTAATTTATGAACATGTGCATGTGTGTGTGCACATATCTTGTGGGATTCTGAATTGATGAGAGTGCTGAGCATGAGGTTAATTCAGTCCGGCTGTTCTGATGGCTAGGAGGAGCCGTTTGTGACGGAGTGCTGAGGTTGAGGCTTGTCCTGATGGGCTGCAGGCTTTTCAGTGCTATTTTAAAGCCTAGATTCGAGCATTCTCAGGAAAGCGGCGCATTCTTTCTCACCCGGTCTGTCTCTTGGCGCTCGCCTGAAGAATTCACACAACAAAGTCCCTCAAATGGCAAAATAGTTTTCCCTGCTTGTCATTTCCTTTTTTCTCTCTCCCTCTTTCTCCTGTTCCCCACCTTTTCTGCTTTCTTGTGCTCCTGCCCCTTTACCTCTGTCTCTCTACTCTGGCCCTCTCTGGCACTCTCTAGGCTACCTCTCATGCCCTGTACATGCCAGTCTGCCACCCTCTGTCAGTGAAGCAGTCATGTGGAATTGGAATGGAAAGTATGAGGCAGGTGTGAATGCTATTAAAATAGTTTTATGGAGGGGGGGGAAGTGAAAGAGGACAAATGAGTGTGGGAAAGGAGAAGTATATGGTTAGAGGGCAGTGATTGGGTATAGTGAGTAGCCACAGTAGCCACACTACTATGACTTTCAACCCACCGCAAGACCAGCAGTGGCTGCGAAGACAAGTCACTGCTTTATAATTGCGTATCTGCGTAGAACTGTGAATGTGCTCTATGGGTTTCATTCAGCTTTCGGTTTGACAACTAAACCAACTAGAAGTTCACTTAGGTACATGCGCTCAAGCATGTAACCAGCAGGCACGTTACATTACACACAAACATGCATTCACAGGGTATTGTTATGGCTAACGTTGTATTATTTTGTGCTATGTTATAGGGCGCCCTAGTTGTAACATCCTCCTGCCTAAGCCTTCCAAAACCCCCTGGCCTCAAAAATCCCCCAGAGCAGTTGCAGTTCCTTCGACATTTAAGATGCATCATCAGAATAGGGTTCCATTACTTCTTAACATTAGCCTCGCAAAACTTCAGACACCAGACATGCCTTTGCTGATCACGTTTGGGTAAAGCAGTAAAACCGTGTAAATGTAGTTTTTCACAAAAATCTTCCCTTATTGGATGAATGATGGAATATCTGACAGTACAGAGATTTTGAAACCACTGTTTGAGGCCGTGTTGGTGGGGGATGTGTGTAAAACAGCCCTGAATGGCCCTCCTTTCCACCCTGATGCTCAGATTTGGCCTTTTATAGTGCTCGACACTTCCATCGGCTCCAGATTCTTCAGCTTTATTGCCTTTTCTACTGCTGAGCGTCTGGGAGGCACTCGACTGGAATGGAATGAAGGTGAAGTAGATGAGAGAAGAGAGGAAACAAGGACGAGAGTAAGCGAGGGAGCGAAGGCTGGTCCTCACGTGGAGTGTGTCTTTATAACATTGCTGCAGAATCCTTTCGTTCCCTGTGCATCGTTTCCTGTCACATACTGAGAATACGTGAGCTGACTTCAGTCCTGTTGGACAATTCCAAAAGTAAACCCATTTAAGGAACAGAAATGCGAAGTTTACTCCCTACATGCGCAAAAGTGCAGCCACAACTTGAATTTGGTAAAATACTTGCTTGTGCTGACTTTGTGCTGCTAGTTGGTGCGGTTAAGCTTTAGTTACGTGTTAGCCCGTGTTAGCCTCGTGGCTCTAGTGTAGAAGCAAATGAAAGAAGCAAACTTATCAAACGTATCATGGCTGTTGTGCTACATTTAGGATAAGGGGGCAAACTGTTAGTTCTCTCGTAGCCCTTTTTGACCAAAAGAAACCTGGTTCCGTTCAGGCTTCGTAGAACCTTGTTGATAAGGAGACATCTGGCATTGCCATGGATTCCTTCTTGTTTTTTTTTTTTAACTCCACAACTGGCACGTCCACAGATCCTATCATGGTACGTGCTGAAGAACCAGCTATTCTTTGGTTCCAGTTGTGAATGAACTTTTCAGGATCTGAACTTTATTTTTATGTTTGGTGGAAATGCCCCAAACGGTTCACAGTTAGGTGCGTGAACTGCAACAGAATCTGTTCCATGTTGGTGTAAAAGCCCTGTTAGAGGTATTAGGAGTGGTTTAATGAGCCAAAGTTGTTCCCAAAATAGTCCCTAAAGGAGTTTTTTTTTTCTCCTCCAAATATTCAGATTTGGCTACCGTTATCAGCATGATAATATGGGCTGTGGACGTCATGGACCCCTGTTCCAATCAAGACCACTATCAAGAAAATCATTACATGTCTCTATAATAAACCATTCTCATCCAGTCTCTCTGTATGAGCAAAAAATATGACTCAAGTTCTGAATTACATCCCCTTTTAATTGTCTCACCCCATGTATTTTTGCCAAACCGGTAAAAAGACAAGGACGGATGGAGATTGAGGTGTTGGGTCTAAAGAGGAGTCACTTCTGAAGGCTGATATGGTCAAAGGGTTCAGAGATCTACAGCTGACCGCTCGTTTGTCTGGCCTCATCGAGGCCGTTGTTCACACGTCTGTGTCTTTTTTCTTTCAGATTTAGCTCGCTCGTCTGTGACATGGTGGAGCATCGGATAGTTAAAATTAGCATCGTGGAACTCCCAGGAGTGTCCCAGTGTGACTGATTTAACTGTGTCAAGGCTTTGAAAGAGGAGAGGACGCAATCTCTAGCTCTTCATCTTTCTATCTGCCTGGCCTCTGGCCTGGGCTGTGTGTCTCCCGTAAAATTGCTGACCAATCTAGCGTAATTAGAAGAAATGCCATTCTAGTGCCATTATCTGACATTCTGTTCATATCGTAGTGATCTTAAATGAGTTTTGTGTGTGAGATCATAAAACTACACAAGACCTCGTTAGAACAAAAGACCTCCTTTTTTTATGGCGGTGATTTTATGATGTGCCCATGAATCGAAAGTGTTTTACAGTTTCAGGGAATAGTCTGTATCCTTCTTATCTATACACATACAACTGCAGTAAATCTGAAACTATCGCACAGCACTTCTTCTGTTCAGCAAGAATATGCAGAGACTCAGGACTGCTCCCTGGCCATGCAGCAGCTCTGTTATTACCGTCCCTTTCTGCTGCTGCCAGTCCAGCTTGGTGGTGTGTAGTCAGTGTGTTTGCATGAAGCTTGTGTGGTTTTATGTCCCGACACCACGCCCAGCTGATGGCTGACTCTGATAAAAATCGGAGCTGGACACGCCTGGCTCTGCCATGCTTCGTTTTGTTTTACCAAGAATTGGCTGACACCAGGTAACTTGAGTTCCCATGTCTAGAATTTCTCTGTTAAGAGTTCTGGAATTTATGAAAATGGAATTCCCAGTGGAAATGTCCATGTGTTTGTGTACAGGCCATGAAATTGTACCCCTTGAAAATTCTCAGTGGGTTATTCCAGAATTGTCTGTGGAATGTTGTAGTAGGTTTCCTCGTATTTGCAGTTGTAGAGTTTTGGAACATTGCCAGACGTTCTGTGTGAGATATTCTAGAGTCTTCTCTGTTAGCATGCATGGAAATTTTAGAACTTTGAAGTGCGCAGTGGAGCGTTCCACATGTATTTCTCTACATTTCTTGAATTTTAGAGTTTTAGATTTTTCTGTTGAAAATTCCTGATGTATCCTGGAAGGTCTCTGTTTGCATAAGGTTCTGGATTTTTCCCCATGGAACCCAGGACTATCTATTTAATGAACTTCCTGTGTATTAGTGTACAGTTTCAGAATGTTCTGACTTCAAAATTCTCAGAGAATTTTCACAGTTTTTCTTTGTAATGTTCTAGAACATTTGGTTCCGTTCTTCACAGTTGTAAAGCGTTCCAGAACATTCCACAGCGCTAACTAACAGCGCACAACTAACTAACATCAGCCGGTTTTGTTTTGTTTATTTGTCATTTCTTTTTTTTTTCTTTTTTTTTTCCCCCCTTTGTGGGACCCTCAGATGCTCATGTTCCTATTAATGATTAATGAATGATGAAATGGGTTGAACTAATTCTAAGAAGATCATACTGGCTGTTCGGCACAAACTACTGTAGTGTTCCTTAAACAGTTCATCCTTTAGGTTCCTCACATGTATTTTCTCTTTTTTACGCTTTACAAGGGTCAGATGACCCCCACGTCTTTACTGCAGATTCTCCTGTGCTTAACATTCCACATTCCCACTTTCTTCCTGTGGATTGAAGGGCTAACTTTGATTTATTATGGATGTCAAACCCCCCTTTAGGCACGCTTGACCACAAAGAGTAAGGGAGACCTTGAGAAAGAAAGATGAAGAGAGCTGTTATAGGAGGGAGAAGAGTAAAAGTAAGGGGCAGGGCTGTGCCATATGGATGAAATGCCACATTGCGATTATACTGCTGCATATTAATACAAATTCCAAAACAGAAAATCTAATCCATGAAGTAGGAGCAGAGGTTTTGCCACATTTAATTTATTTCCCGATATGTTCAACACAGCACAGTCTTGTAGAGGATCCTGTAATTTGTCTGAGAGTGTTTGCATGTGACTGTATTTGATTAGTCAGCAAACACAATACAACACATTCAGTGATTGTCAAGGGGCTCATTTGAATATTGCAAATTTCTCTTATACTGGTATTACTTTAGATAATATTGCAGTATTAGATTAGAGATTAGATTAGATTGTACAACAAAGAGAAGGGGCTTTAGGAGAGAAGTTCCCTTTAGGAGGCTTTAGGAGTTGAAATTCCTTGCTCTTTCTCTCCCCCCCCACTGATAAGGCACGAGTATGGCAGGAATGTGACCCTGGCAGTCTGGATAAACAGAGAGAATTTATCAGAGTGAGAGCCAGTGCAGAGGAAGAACACCAATTTTAGGGGTACAACATGTTTTAGTGCAGGAAGTGGGGGATGGAGTGCTGATGGGAGTCAGCTGTGGGGTTGGGGTGTAGTTTGTGTGTTTGTGCGTCTGAGCAGGGAGATCGTGAGAAGAACAAGTCCTGCGGTCTTTGCTCTCTTGCTCTGTGTATTTTAGTGTTTGTGTTAATGCAGCGGGGTGACCGGGCCAGACGCCAGATCTGTTTGGATGGGATTTTTACACACGCCCGCCCCGACAGGACTCTGCAGCGCAGTGACTGTCAATCATAACCGGAGCTAGCTGTCAATCACGGCCTCCAGCTCTGAAACAACAGGCGGCATTAACCAGGGTAGTAGTTGTACGCACAAAATCTCAGACTCTACCATAACCATTCCTGTACAGTTCTGTGCTGATGTCACGTTTATTTAATTTCCACTCAAAATACACTCATTAAATACACAAGGGTGAAAAGCAGAAGTTTCCAAAACTTGTATAGAGAAAATGAGAAATAAGAACAAATCGAGCAGAAACGAAGCTGCTGGTGTTCTCGGAGCAATGGACTGACCACCCCAGAGTCCAGAGCTCAACATCGCTGAAGTCTTTTGGGATTACGTGGATCGTGAGGGTTATAATAATCAATTAGTACCCTAGTCTACCCTAGTATTACAAAATCAGTGCATCACAAAGCATTAGCCCAATTTACACTCCTGAAAACAGCTGCACTCCACGTATCCTAGAGTTATTGGATCTCCCTCACTCAGTATGTAACTGTACTCCTAATAGCCTGGATGTACATTATGCACTGATGTCACTTATTCCCCTTACACTGCAAAGGAACGCAGCAGCCCACCCAGTGCCAGCCAGGCCAGAAGGAAGTCTGTCTGTCTTTTTTTTTTTTTTTTTTTTTTTTTTTTTTTCCTCCTCCTCCCCCCCCTTCTTTTTTCTTCCCTTTTCTTGAAAGGGTCTTGTGGCTGTGTGATGGTATCAGGTGTAGCATTCAGCTTAAAGCAATACAGATTAACCCATTTTCTCCCCTTGAATCCAGATCCGCCAAGACGTGTTTGTTGTCTGACAGGTGTTTCTTTAGTTTTGCATTGGAGCTACACTTGCCCCAAACCATATTGTGTTGTCAAGTACCATCAGCTAGACTTGTGTTTGTGGTTTCCGACCCTGTGTAACAGGGTTTAGCTGTCTTCTGGATAAAAGCTGGCAAAGTTCAGGCCACGAGGTCAACTGCTGCTGTTGTTGTTAGCTTTGCAATGCCTATTTTTCAAACCTAACATGAGTTATAGGAGTTAAAATAAGAGTTAAAAGTTCAAAAATTGGCCAAGCCAGTTTTTAGTAAGAAAAGCGAGGAGACACTAAAAATAATTAACACCAGAGTTTCTTTGAATTGTACCGTTTGTCTTCCATAGGCCTATATGTTAGCTGCTAGTGCTACAGTGAGGGGGAATGCAGTGTATTGAAAACAGGCTTTGAAGAGCTTTGAATGTGCTAGTGCTAGCTTTAGCATGCTACTTGTAGCGGTGGTAGAAGGTTTGTCTCCTGTGGAGCAGGAATGCTAATGGCTGGAGTGAAAGCAGGAGCTCTACAGGCTCTGATAATTGCCTTCCATATGAAGCCCTGGGGAGGTGCTGGGGCTTACGTAAGGTCTCCGGCCCGGTAAAACCCGTCGAGTCACCTCTCGCTAGGTTGGAGAGTCTTTGAAAGAACTGCAGAGCATGGGAAAGGCAGAGCAGCCTTGTCAGGGCTTGTAGTGTTTTTGTTGTTTAACTGAAGTTCTGGCTGCACATTCCCAAGACTTTGTTAAGCTGCTCGTGCTCATTAGGGAAAGGTGCCTTGCGCTGCCGTGAAGCCGTGCTCTAATACAAACTCCCTCAGAGCAGGGTATTCAGGAGTAATCGTGCCTGGCTTCGGCGCACTTGTGTGTATGCCTGTAAAGACTCCACCCTCCACAGGGAGAGCTCGGAAGGGTTACGAGGTGACGGGGGGTCAGAAGAAAAAGCTGCTTGTTTTTCAAAGCAGAAAGATGTACTGTTCTACTGTCCCGCATGGCAACAATTATCGCTAATCGTTAACAAAATCCTGTTAAGAAAAAACAGATTTGTGAGCAGAAAAAACTGCTGGGTTGCCACCATTATCACTCGGCTGTTGTTGGAGTTTAAAGCCGGAGCCCGGAGCCCTAGGCCCGGAGCCAGTTCGTATTTTTAAACAGACGTGGAAGTTGGTAAAAAATCACTATGTTAAATTATGCTGTGTTATATGATGTGATTATAAATTATGATTTTTTTTGTTATGAAAAGGATCTTAAATGTTTATCCAGTTCTGTAAGAATTTGGAGAATTCTTGACTCCACCATTGGAAAGTGAAAAGCCTCTATCTTCAAAATGTTGTATCTGTTTAAAGAGAAAAAGGGGGAAAAACAAATGGGGACGTTACCACCTCCAAGTCTTCAAGCTAGCTCCGGTGTCTCGGTCTCTCTGTCGGTCTCTCTGTCGGTCGGTCGGTCTGTCTGTCTCCTGTCTCGTCTCTCTCTCTCTCTCTCT
>CM067475.1:40061231-40074937 GCA_034552555.1 Semaprochilodus insignis | reverse complement strand
CAGGGAGATGGGGGAGAGGCAGGGAGAGGGAGGCAGAGAGGGAGAGAGGCAGAGGCAGGGGGGGAGAGAGGCAGGGGGATAGAGAGGCAGAGGCAGGGGAGAGAGGCAGGAAGACAGGGGGAGAGAGGCAGAGATAGAGAGAGAGAGAGAGGCAGTTTTTCACTCAGTAAGGTTCATCAGTTTAGCTGGATAAAGGACGTGACTGGATAACGTAGCCTGATAAGTGAGCCCCACAAAGAAGAACCCTAATCCCATGATGGCTAACTGTTAACTCTGGGGCGGGGGGGGGGGGTGAATCGTGACATCCCTACTTGAATTCTAAGATGAACTAATTTGGAACACTCTGCCAACCAAAAATGAGCTATATTCATGCTTTTTCAATTGACGGTCATTTCCTGTTTAAAAAAAAAAAAAAAAAAAGACGACATTAATAAATGCCACATTTGTGTTTGTTTGCTCGGGTAATGCAGTTCAAATGTCATTACGTTTGCCATGTGGAGATGTGCCTAAGTATTAAATTTGATGAGCCCTGTTCATGTGATCCGCCGGTGTCTGATTGTAGGTTCTTATGTCCTTCATTCCCAGGCGAGCCCCCCTGGTATCCTTGCCCTGCTGGATGAGGAGTGCTGGTTCCCCAAAGCCACAGACAAGAGCTTTGTGGAGAAGGTCCTGCAGGAGCAGGGCACGCACCCCAAATTTTTCAAACCCAAGAAGCTGAAGGATGAGGCCGACTTCTGCATCATTCACTACGCTGGCAAAGTAAATATTTACCCGATTCTGTGACAGATGATTTAAATAGATCTTTACAGTTCAGTCACTTCTCTAGAATAGTCCAGCGTGATGCCAATGAAGACGTAAGAGGTGTGAAATCCTAAATGTGTCTAGTTCTGCAGGCGTGTTAAAGCCTGCGCACGCTACAGAAGCTCAAGAATGAAGCTATAATTAATTAATATTCAGCATGTCTGGTCTGTAAAAACCGATGGCCAGAGCTTTGACATGAGCCATCATCATATTGTAATTACACTGTAATATTCGTCACTTCATCATTGCTTCTTGTTTCCCCAAAACGAAATACTGAGATGAACGTTCAGGTGTTACTGTTTAAATCTAGATTGATAAGCATGTGAATTGTGCTATATAATATATTATTTGAGGAAAATATGCTTTGCCCCCTTCCCTGCGTCCCCCCAGGTGGACTACAAAGCTGACGAATGGCTGATGAAGAACATGGACCCTCTGAACGATAACGTGGCCTCACTGCTCAACCAGTCTACTGATAGGTTTATTTCTGAGCTGTGGAAGGACGGTGAGTAAAGCCGGCAGCTTCACCAGATTCGAACACGTTACAGAGAGGAGGAGAATCTTACTGATCAGTTCCTTGTAAAGCAGTAGGTTGGTGAAGGTCTTCAGTCAGTCAGCCAAGGTATGTTAGGCTTCCGGAGTCCTGCTTTAGTTTTGTGCTGGAGCTTTATAGCTGAGATGCATTAAACGCCATCCATTCGGATTGTGCCTATATCGTCAGACACTTACCGACTGTAGGTTTCACTGTAGTTGTAGGTTATTAGTTATAGTTATTGATATTATAGTATGCTTTACACGTGGCAGTAAAGGCTCTGTTATGTCTATTACAAGGTATTAAATCTCAGAAAAATGAAATATTGTGAAAATGCCTTGAAGAATCCTGCTGTGACATTTCTACCCTATTGCCCACCCCTAATTGACGGAGAGACCATTTGACAAGGTTGAGTAGCTGACTAATAGATTGGGTTTCTGAGGCAGTGCGACATCCTAATACCTATGAAGGGACAACTAAATTTCTTAGCTGGAAGCAGCAGTAGCAGTCGTCTCCCAGCCTGAATTCTGGCTGTGTTAGTATCTATTTTTATAGATAACAGGATGTTGGTACTACCAACAGCATACACAACAAACGTGTCTTGGCTGATTGACTGTGAGGGAAACGCTGTTGATTTGAATTTTTGCTAAACCTTGTCGGACACTGAGGGGAAAGTAGCACGATGCTCCCTCTGAGCTTCAGGTCAGGGTAAGAGTTGAGGGGGAAAGGGCTATTTTTAGGGAATATGTAGAGAATCTCCGAGAGGCTCTCGTTTGTTGTTTGTGTTTACTGCTCTGGGGTTTGGGGAATGTTGGGTCTTATCCAGCGGTTATTTGCCGCTGTTGCAGGAGCACTGATGACGTGGTTTGTTTTCCATGTTGAGTTTTCATGTCTCTCTCTTCGTTTGCTGGACCTCTGTTCTGCCCTTCCTTTGTCCGTCCCTTCTTCTCACTCCTTCCCTGGACCTCTGTACCTGCCCTGCTCTCCTGTTTGTCCTCTCTGGCGCTCTTATTCTCTCGCTTTTCTCACTCTCTTGCTCTCTCCTCTTTCTTAAATCTCTTGCACCTTCACTCTGTTTCTCTCACTCTCTCTCTTGCGTTTCTCTTTTCCGTTTTTTCCTTTTCTTTTCTCTTCCGTGGGCTCTCAGAGGTGCAGAGTTGTCAGAGAGCTTATTTTTATCAACGTTTTCCTTTCCTTCATTTTGAGCCAGGTGACATCTTTCTGTTTTCTCTCCTTTTTTTGTTCTCTCTCTTTCCATCCTGCATTTCACATTGCTCCCTTCATACCTTGATCCTGCTGCTTTCCTCTCTGGTTGTGTGGAGATGTTGCTGAATGTGCGCGCGTGTGAGCGGTGTGTGTGTGTGTGTGTGTGTGTGTGTGTGTGTGTGTGTGTGTGTGTGTGTGTGTGTGTGTGTGTGTGTGCGCGCGCTTGTTCTCTCTGCCGGTGCTCATCTCTCTTCCTCTCTCCCTCTCTGTGTAATAGTGTGGTTGGGGCCCCCTGCTGTTGGTCTTTGGTACTGCAGAGATGGGTATAAACTGCATGGGTTTGGTTCTGTTATCACTCCAGATGTACATTAGATGCACCAAACACTTCAGAAACTTCACAAAGATACATGCACATCTTACACACCTGCACACAACAAAAATGAAAAATAAGGAATTAAACCGCAGTGTAGATTGTCAGGAGATTGAACATTTACCTGCGTAGTTGGTCTCATTCTCTCTCGCTCTCCCTCACCCCCATCGTCCTGTGCAGCCAGCACGGGCATCTCTTAGCCGACCTTGCAGAACAGAACAACTGTTTGATTGAAAGGCCTGAAACTTGCAACTGTACCAAACCTCGCACTGCTCTGAGCTGTGGCACAACAGCACTGCAGTGATAACTGTGCATGATCCAACACCCATAAGACTGGAAATGAAAGGTTTTTTAATTTAAAACTATTTAACACAAGTCCTACATCCAAGTTGAGTTATGAGACAGTTATGGGTGGTTTCAAGTCAAGTTGCAAGCCAGTTAAGGATGAGCAAAGAATGAAGTTGTTAGGGAATAAGCCCAAGTTGAGGTATGAGTCAGTTAAGAGCGAGCCTGAATTGAGTTGCAAGCCAGTTAAGAGCAAATCTCAGTCAAGCTGTGAGCCAGTTGACTGCAAGTCGGTTAAGAAAGAAGTCAAGTCAGTCATGGGTGAGCCATGGTCAAGACACAAGTCAGATAAGGCAAATCTGAGTCACAAGTCAGTTAAGAGTCTAGTTGCAAGCCACTTTATGATGAGCCTGATTCAAAATCAGTTAAGTTTGTATCCGAGTCAAGTAGTGAACCAGTTATGTGACTCTTAATCATTTTCCACGTCTGAATCAAATGACGCGTCAGTTAAAGGAGTAATATGTAATAGGCTGTATTCTGTGGCACTCATTGCACACAGCCCTTCCTTCAGTCCTCCCCCTGTTTCCTTACCAGTCTGAAAAATCTTAGAAAGAAAAGAAGAAAATCGATCAAACAGTTCGCCCCTTTACTCTCAGAGTGTCTCCAGCAGTGGAAAGCAATGCCAATGTTAACTCTTTGTTTTCTGACATTTTGACATTCTGACTTGCCAAGATATACATCATAATAGTTATTTCTACACAATCTGTTGATCATTTTCATTAAACTGATTACACCATCTTACATATTGCTCCTTTAAAGGCAAGTCGCAGTCCCAGGTTTAGTGACCAGTCAGTTAAGTGTGAGTCTTGGGTCACAGACTCATCCTTATCCTTCCTGATAAATACACAATGAAATGCTTAAGAAGCCTAGACGTTCATTAAATTCTCAAAATTAGTTCTGCCTTTATTAAAGAACTACGTCTGATCGTGAACACACACAAACACACTCATAGGTAATCAAGAATTAAGTACTGTTCTGCTTACACATACAATTCCTGTCTTGCATATTGTGAGATTTATATTTGACACACACACACACACACACACACACACACACACACACACACACACACACACACAGTCACTGCATTGAATTGGTTCTGTTTTCTCATGTATGTTCCCTCCCTGACGCACTTCACTGGCATCGTGTAACTGTCCTTTTGTTTTCTCGAACCCTCCACTTCACCTCCATTCACTGTGTGGTTGTGTGTTTTGTCACCAGTATTGATGAGTCCGTTCTGTTGTTGTTGGTGGTTGTTGTTGTAGCTGTTTTTAGTCCCACAGGATTGTGGGTAAAAGTATGCTGCTTGTGAGCTCAGCCTGTGGGAAATCTACATAAACTACAATTGTTTTTCTCTCTTTTAAATCTCTCTCTCTCTCTCTTCCTCCCCCCCAGTGGACCGCATCGTTGGGCTGGATAAGGTGGCCGGTATGTCTGAGCTGCCTGGTGCTTTTAAGACTCGTAAGGGAATGTTTAGGACTGTTGGTCAGCTCTATAAGGAGCAGCTGTCCAAACTGATGGCCACTCTGAGAAACACCAACCCCAACTTCGTGCGCTGCATCATCCCCAACCACGAGAAGAAGGTACCCTCCTTACTAGCACCAGACTGACTAGCTTATTCAGTAAATCAGTATAATCATGGTTAGACTTGCTGCACAGTAACTAAGAGCCTGGGGGCGTGAAGGCTTACACAAGTTTAGTATGCTAATATCCGTCTGCAGCAGACAAAGTTCTAATCACGCTCTTTCACTCTCAGGCGGGCAAGTTGGACCCTCACCTGGTTCTGGATCAGCTCAGGTGTAACGGTGTCCTGGAGGGAATCCGTATCTGCAGACAGGGCTTCCCTAACCGCATCGTCTTCCAGGAGTTCAGACAGAGGTACCTACACTAAACCTACACCACTTCTAATGACCTTTCGTGACCTTTTTAGAGGGAAAGTCCCCTTAATGACTGCAGTCTGGACAGCACTGCACGGTTGAGTGTTGTTCCCTCTCCAACAGGGGACAAAGCCCTTTAACAACAACTCATTTAAGAGCATGTGGATGTTCTACCAAGAGTGCCTTTATAATTCAATTCATATAACTAAAGGCGCTTTCTGTTTACTCAGGTACGAGATCCTCACTCCTAATGCCATCCCCAAGGGCTTCATGGACGGCAAACAGGCCTGCGTGTTGATGGTAAGAATTCAGCTGTTGATCTCAGATCATTTTCAGAACTTTAATCATACATGACAAGTATATGAAAATTGGCTGACGCAAAGAGGAACCTCATGAGGGTCATATGCATCTACTCACTTTTCACCTTTACCTCCTCTCACTCCGTCAGATCAAAGCACTGGAGCTGGACCCTAACCTGTACCGGATCGGACAGAGTAAAGTGTTCTTCCGGGCTGGAGTTCTGGCCCACCTGGAGGAGGAGCGAGACATGAAGATTACTGACGTCATCATCAGCTTCCAGGCCTGGTGCCGTGGTTATGTTGCCCGCAAGTGAGTGCTGTGACCTCATGACTCTTGCCATTGAAAATACAGAACGAGATTCCCTGATGATTTACTATGGTGCTTGACGCTTTGAGGTCAAGAAGTATTAATGTAATTTGACTATAAATGTTTAAATGTTATTACATAATTATATATGATTAATTGTATAGTTATATCCTGTGATTTAGTGATGTAATTAGCAACAAAATGAGAACCTACGTAAAACAAGACGTGCAGACAATAACTCAACAGAATTTCTCCTCTGTCTTTCAGCAAGTTAAGCGTGACATAAACAACATGATAGAAGACATTTTATGCCATGCAGAGATTTATTTATTTATTTATTTATTTGTCATATTTGTTTTAGAATGCAAAGTCTACCTATTTAATTTAAGTAAATGTTCAGCTGTCCTGCTGTTGATTAGCATCTGTATTGTGTACATGCTGTCAAATACATCTACACATGTCTAAACACATATGCACCCCCTTGCTGCTCTATCCATCTCTAATGCTCTGTGCAATTGTGTGCCGCCAGGGCGTTCGCTAAGAGGCAGCAGCAGCTGACGGCCATGAAGGTGATCCAGAGGAACTGCGCTGCTTACCTCAAGCTCAGGAACTGGCAGTGGTGGAGACTCTTCACTAAGGTGAAGCCTCTAACACTCACTCACTCACTCAGTGACTCAGTAGCCTAAAACGAATAAGTGCTGGCACACGCAGCTATGTGGCTTGTTTGCAGAGATGCTTGAAGAATCCCTAGCTTTGAGAAACTCAGGAAGTCTCACATCAGCTGAAACGCAGTGCCAGCCTATCTCCCCCCTCGCCCACCCCCGTAACAATTTGATCACACTTGTGTTGCCGCTTGACCCCTGATGTGTGTTTCACCCACTTTTGCTGCAGGTAAAGCCTCTGCTTCAAGTGAGCCGACAGGAAGAGGAGATGCAGGCCAAAGACGAGGAGCTCCACAAAGTCAAAGAGAAACAGCAGCAGGCCGAGAAACAGCTGGAGGAGATGGATGTCAAATACCAGCAGGTAAATAACGTACACAGTATCAGGTACATTGAAACAGTCTGATGCACACGTCGCATGCGGGAGGAAAATGAGGCAATTCAAAGCGTACATCTCACAAAGAGGAACTAAAACCTTTAACACAAGCTACACAGACTTACATCCAAAAGCTCATAGGCCAAATAATGATGGTGTAAAATTATTTGATGTTTAGCGCTCTTGCCGTACACATACCAACTCAGCATGCTTTACAATCAAGTCATAAAATAGCCATATACGCACACGTGTCTAGCCTCACCACCACACATGTCTAGACCACCAAACTCCTGCTTCTCCTTAACTCACTTGTGACTCTCATGTGTGCAGCTGAATATAGAGAAGCAGGCGCTGCAGGAACAGCTGCAGGCTGAGATGGACCTGTGTGCTGAGGCAGACGAGATGAGGAACAGGCTGGTGGCGAAAAAGCAGGAGCTGGAGGAGATCTTGCACGACCTTGAGGCTCGAGTGGAGGAAGAGGAGGAGCGAGCCAATCACCTTCAGACGGAGAAAAAGAAGATGCAGCAAAATATCACGGTACTGCCCTTACAGGGGGGTCATTCAGCATAGCAGTCTTGGTGCTATATGTATTTTAAGACTCATTCGCTCACTAAATGAATAAAACAATAAATAATGCAATAAAAAATATTAAAAAACAAGACAATAATAAAACCAGCGATTCATTTCAGAAGCTTCTGCTTTCAACTGAACTTGGCTTTGGCTATGTGAATTTTGCCTAATAGGATTTGGAGCAGCAGCTGGATGAGGAAGAAGCAGCCCGTCAGAAGCTCCAGCTTGAGCGTGTCACTATGGAGGCCAAACTGAAGAAGGTGGAAGAGGATGTCATGGTGCTGGATGACCAAAACAACAAACTAGCTAAGGTCAGCCATGGTGTGGCTAATTAATTTAAAAAGCTAATTAGAACTATTTAAAAATGTAAATTTTTTTACAGCTATAAAGTGTTACAGTATTTTAAGAGTGAAAAGCGAATACTCTCGGCCAAACAATACACGCCGGTTTCTAGACAGCTTTATACAGAATAGAGCATTCTGAAATCAGTAGTATTAATGGAGCGTAGTAATAAGTATTAGTCGGGACTTTTGTCCTGTTTGGTGCAGTAAAAGCTCAACTCAGCTTGATAAATGAAGATGCATGAAGTGACCAGGGGTAAACAAGGCCTTGGGCACATGTGCGGCCGCTCCAGAGTGTCTAATTTAATTGACACTGTTTGTGTTGTGTCTACCAAACACCCAGTTTACCGTATTTCAGTGATCTTTTGATGTGTCCAGCATCGTCTAAGTGATGTTTTCCACGACCCAGTCATTTGTGCCAATGCTGTGCACAAATGTCTCAAATGTTGCCATTGCAGGGCAAATGTATGAAATGGAGGATGTTTTGTTTAACAGGAGAAGAAGCTTCTGGAAGAAAGGATCGGCGAGTTCACAACTAACCTGGCGGAGGAGGAGGAGAAATCCAAGAGTTTACAGAAGCTGAAGAACAAACACGAGGCCATGATCACAGATCTGGAGGGTAGGCCTTAAACACACTTTGTCTTGCTCACATACAAATATTTTGTAAGTCAAAATACTGAATCAGTGTTACTGAAGGACGTTTGAATAGTTTAGCTGTGGAGCCTCCTCCAAAACGCCGACAAGTGCAGCCATCGTTAATGGCTGCTGTCAAATCTGGAGTGCTGGTAATCAGGCCTGTCACAGTCATGAAGTTTTAGCTGAAGTTAGTTGTTGGAACATAATCATAGCTGCAGTTATGTCGAATAATATATTATGTAATAATTATTACAGGCCTGCTGATCCTAGAACAGTTCTCTTCTAAGATGACTGTTTAAATAAACGTTTCTCTGCTGGTTTATTATTTTGGAGACTGCCAGAGAATTTTCTTTTGACCCAAAATAACAGTAACTAACGTTTAAAAACCAGTGCAGTTAAATGATCACTTTCAGCCCGATTCATCATAATGCCCTTTTACAACCCTTATTAGCAGAACTTGCATTTTAGCATACGGTAGAATAAAAGTACAGGTCATTGCTGCCTCTGACATTGAAGTTACATTGAAGCTAGGTCATTTCTGGGTCCAGTTAAGTGAACTGACCTCTGTGTTCGCATGCCAGACCGTCTGCGGCGGGAGGAGAAACTGCGTCAGGAGCTGGAGAAGAACCGCAGGAAACTGGAGGGCGACTCCACAGAGCTTCACGACCAGATCGCTGAGCTGCAGGCCCAAATCGCTGAGCTCCGTGCTCAGTTGGCCAAGAAGGAAGAGGAGCTCCAGGAGGCCCTAGCAAGGTCTGCATTACAGTTACCATCACCTCTCCAGGTTAAAGGAATAGCTTGCCAGAAATGCTGAAGTAAAAGCTGGGAGGAACCAATTGGCATCTTCTCAACTGATTTTTGCTGTCATGCATTTTTGCAGCCAGGAGAACTTGTCAAAATTCATCATTAAGAATCTGTCATATATGCTGTTATTATGTATGACATGTTGTTACTGTACTAGGTACTTTAATTTCTGCTGAAACAAACAAAAAATTCTATTTGTGCAGGATTGAGGAGGAAGCAGCGCAGAAGAATCTGGCCCAGAAGAAGATCCGTGAGCTGGAGGCTCAGTTGAGCGAGCTGCAGGAAGATTTGGAGCTGGAGCGTGCCGCTCGCACCAAAGCAGAGAAGCACCGGCGTGACCTGGGAGAGGAGCTGGAAGCACTGAAGACTGAGCTGGAGGACACACTGGACTCCACCGCTGCCCAGCAGGAACTCAGGTAGTTCACTAGAACTGAAATGGTTACTGCTTCTTTTTTGGGCAAAAAAAATTAACACACATTTTACAAAGAACACAGTTTAGCTGAGTTTAGCATACTGGGAGAAGAACAAAACCTAAAACATGCCCTAGCCATAAGTTCTAGCACATTTTAATATTTTAAAATATTAAAGTGTTTCAGAACAGAATAAACAGAAATTCTGCAATGAACAGTGAATGTGCCATATACTTGTCTGTACCACTTAGGAAATTAATTAAACATGAACTATGACCTGAGGTAGCCCTGCTTTGGGCAATGTGTGGCAGTTTCTCCAAAAAAAATAAAAAATAAATAAAAAATCAATTTTTTCCTGTAATTAGTCAGTCATGACATGTTTGGTGTCTGATCTTTGCTGATGCAGAACTGAATTTACATTTCACCAATTAGAATTATGCATAACTGCATGACTAAATCACCAAACGCTCATCTCAGACTCTACATGACACACTTTATCTACTTTTGACCAGAACTGTTATAAAGCTAAAAACGTTAGCAGCAGCGCAGAGGAGTGTTGTACAGTCTCATAAATCACATAAGCTATATTTAAGATTAGCTAACTGTTCGAGACAGTTTTGAAACAAATGTGCAATGATTGTAGGTATTAGCTAACGATGTCGTTTGATTTTTAAAAAATCCATTACTTGGAAGCTTAGGTCCTCTGAGGCAGGAGGTTTATGTGTGTTGTCAGGTAGTCGTCGTGCCCTTAGAGTTGAACATGTCTATGTGTATCAGGACAAAGCGTGAGACGGAGGTGGCTCAGCTGAAGAAGACTCTGGATGATGAAGCAAAAGTGCATGAGCAGGTGGTGCTGGAGATGAGGCAGAAACACAGTCAGGCATTTGACGAGCTCAACGAGCAACTAGAACAGGCCAAGAGGGTAAGACATGCATGCATGGCTACTGGTAATTCACTGAAACTGGCTGGCTTGTTACCTTCCGTTTATTGTACCCTACACACACATGTCTGTGAAGGTATGTGCTATGACACCTGCTGCTTCTTCGTTGGTCTTTTATGCACTGGTGCTTATGCACAAGTTTACAGTAGCCCTAAGCTCAGTGCACTCTGTTCGTCTCTACAGAATAAGGTCTCTGTGGATAAGGCCAAGCAGGCTCTGGAGTCTGAACGGAACGAGCTCCAGATCGAGCTACAGACGCTGTCGCAGGTGAAAAATGAGTCTGAGCACCGCCGAAAGAAAGCTGAGGCTCAAGTGCAGGAGCTGCAGGTCAAGCATGCCGAGAGCGAGAAGCACAGAGCTGAACTGGCCGAGAAAGTGACCAAGATGCAGGTGCGTAACAACTCGGGCCAACGCCTACATGCATGTTCTCGTGAAGAGTCTGATCAGCACAAACATGGATCAAGAAGTCGTCCTTAGTGCAGACACACACACTACTCGACTCCCTCAAGAGCTTGATAGTAGTACATCTCAATTACACATCTCTAGCATCATTGTAACGTTACCTCACATTCCAAAACGGATAGTAGTTGAACTTGTTGCTGATGTTGTGGTTGATTTTGCTGCAGATGGAGCTGGATAACGTGAACAGCTTGCTGAGTGACGCAGAAGGGAAGTCCATCAAAGCAGTCAAGGACCACTCAGCTGTGGAGTCCCAGCTGCAGGACGTCCAGGTAGGGTCACATCACCGAATCCAGCAGTTTGTTCTGAAATGCTTATTGGTGAAAGGACCTGTAGTATTTGCTATCAGAAGTGCTGCAGTAGCACGTACAGTGATAGTCATTTTGTTTGGATTGATTACTTCCAGTGAGGCTTGTGGCTTTACGTTTCTCTCTTTGTCTCTGTGGCGCTGTGCAGGAGCTGCTTCAGGAGGAGACCCGTCAGAAGTTGTCTTTGGGCACGCGAATGAGGCAGCTGGAGGATGAGCAGAACAGCCTGAGAGAACAGCTGGAGGAAGAAGAGGAGGCCAAGAAGAACGTAGAGAAACAGCTACAGGCTGCGCAGGCCCAGGTCTATATACACATGTACCCACACACGTTTACAAGTGGACATCATTTTGTATAATATGGATTTCAATATTCAGAATTCTTAGTTTGAGTGTTTTTTATTTAGCATTTCAAACGTTTGGATAATGTACTGTAGTTGTCTAACTTGCCTGGAGACCCTAACCCCTCTCTCGTGCTCTCTCTCTCTCTTTCGCTCTGTCTTTGTAGCTGGCTGAGGTACGTAAGAAGATGGAAGTAGAGGCATCGTCTCTGGAGAACGCAGAAGAAGGCAAGAAACGCCTGCAGCGTGACCTGGAGGGTGTCACTCAGCGGCTGGACGAGAAAAATCTGGCCTATGACAAGCTGGACAAGACCAAGACCCGTTTGCAGCAGGAGCTGGATGACCTGCTGGTAGATCAGGACCATCTGCGCCAGATCGTATCCAACCTAGAGAAGAAACAGAAGAAGTTTGACCAGGTTTGTGTGATTCCGATCTGAGCCTTCTTTTGTTGGTGTGCAACACTATGCGGTAGGCTCACCCCTATCAATAGAGGCGGGTACTTCACAAAACAGGAATCTCAGTTGGGCCATAACTTCATATATACATATCAAATCTCAATATATGATGGATTACGCGCTATGTATTGGGCTACGTGTACTACATCATGAAAATACATATACTACTTCAGAGATCCTGCTTCATGAAACACCCCCCATGCTTTCTAGACTTGGTAGATAAATCTAGAATGATTTATAGATAAATATTCTAGATAAATATGAATCAGAAATCAAAATGCAAGTGGCATTTCCACATGTACACACCGTTTGGTATCTAAGAGGGTTAATGTAGCTCGATGTTTCCTCTTTGTGCGAGTGTAGATGTTGGCAGAGGAGAAATCTATCTCAGCCCGTTATGCAGAGGAGCGCGACCGCGCCGAGGCTGAGGCCCGTGAGAAGGAGACACGGGCACTGGCTCTGACCCGCGAGCTCGAAACCATCTCCGACATGAAGGACGAACTGGACCGGGCAAACAAGCTGCTCCGGGCCGAGATGGAGGACCTGGTCTCCTCCAAGGATGATGTTGGAAAGAGCGTAAGAGTGTTTTCTACATGCTGATTTGCTTGATTGACTACGTTTGTGAGAAGAGGAGCTTGTGTGACTTTAACAGAAAGGATTTGAATCCTTTGAATCTTTTTTCACTTTGGTGTCTTTCCTCCTTTATTCCCTTGTTCTTTTGCTACCCATTCTCTTAGGTGCATGAGC
This sequence comes from Semaprochilodus insignis, assembly GCA_034552555.1. Taxonomy (NCBI): domain Eukaryota; kingdom Metazoa; phylum Chordata; class Actinopteri; order Characiformes; family Prochilodontidae; genus Semaprochilodus; species Semaprochilodus insignis. Next base: position 40,062,158 of record CM067475.1, on the reverse strand, counting down.
TTGAGAAGTCAAAGCGTGGGATGGAGCAGCAGCTGGAAGAGATGCGCACACAGCTGGAGGAGCTGGAGGATGAGCTGCAAGCCACCGAGGACGCCAAGCTGAGACTGGAGGTCAACATGCAGGCCATGAAGGCACAGTATGAGCGCGACCTGGCCGGCAGGGACGAGATGGGAGAGGAGAAGAAGAGGCAGCTCATCAAACAGGTACAGGCAACCTCCAAGAACCTATATTGACTTCTTGTTCTGGTAAATAAACTTCAGATCAACCAGGTTTTTAGGATACATCCTTATAGATATAGAGATTGAGCTTTATGTCTTCCGAGATGCAGGAGATGTACATAGTTGTTGTATAGGCTGCTGGTCCCGGAGCTGTGTGCAGCGCATTGCGGGTAACATGGTCTCTGCTATCAGGTACGGGAGATGGAGCTGGAGCTGGAGGATGAGAGGAAGCAGCGCTCCGTTGCCGTGGCAGCCCGTAAGAAGATGGAGCTCGACCTGAAGGAGCTGGAGGCGGCCATTGACCAGGCTAACAAGAACCGCGACGAGGCCCTGAAACAGCTCAAGAAACTTCAGGTGCTCTATGATGACAATGCTGCAGAACCGAAGTTCACTGTCTGGTTTGTTGGAATGTTCTCTCAGTCAGAACAATGCATGTGAACAGTTGGTGCATCTGTGTTGTGGCGTGTAGGCTCAAATGAAGGACCTGCTGCGGGAGCTGGATGAGACGCGTCTCTCCAGGGAGGAGATTCTGGCCCAGAGCAAGGAGAACGAGAAGAAGGTCAAGAGCATGGAGGCAGAGATGATCCAAATGCAGGAGGTACTCATGTGTATCTCTCTCTCTCTCTCTCTCTCTCTCTCTCTCGCGCTCTCTCTCTCTCTCTCTCTCTCTCTCTCTCTCTCTCTCTCTCTCTCTCTCTCTCTCGCGCTC
>CM067475.1:40024697-40061186 GCA_034552555.1 Semaprochilodus insignis | reverse complement strand
TCTCGCGCTCTCTCTCTCTCTCTCTCGCGCTCGCTCGCTCGCGCTCTCGCTCACTCGCTCTCTCTTTTTCTCTCTTCTTTCTCTCTCTCTCTCCTTTTTCTTTCTCTCTCTCTCTCTCTCTTTTTCTCTCTATCTCTCTTTTTCTCTTTTTTCTCTTTTTCTTTCTCTCTCTCTCCTCTCTTTTTCTCTCTCTTTCTTTCTCTCTCTCTCCTCTTTTTCTTTTTCTCTCTATATCTTTCTTTCTCTTTCTCTCTTTCTCTATCTCTCTTTCTTTCTTTTTCTCTCTCTCTCTCTCTCTCTCTCTCTCTCTCTCTCTTTCTCTCTTTCTCTTTTATCTTATGTATCTTACTGGCTCAACATAAGCTATATATCTTCACTGTGTGTGTGTGTGTGTGCGTGTGTGTGCGTGTGTGTGCGTGTGTGTGTGTGTGTGTGTGTAGGAACTTGCTGCAGCAGAGCGTATGAAGAGACAGGCTCAGCAAGAAAGAGACGAGCTCCAGGATGAGATCAACAACCAGGCCAGCAAGACGTAAGAACGCACGTATACAAGAGCATCACTGAAAACAGCAACTTGTCCATGCACACACAAATCACTGTCGGGAAGTAACGCAACAAGAGAGTCTCAACAATTTCAAATGCAGCGGCAAAAATACTGTACTTGGTATCAATACAGAGAGAGCCTCAGTCGACACTGTATTTGTCGGTGGCTGATGGATTAGTCCACGCCATTTTATTAAAATGTCTGCAGTATTGCTTGAGTTACTGTGTTCGAGTTTACTCAGAGTGGGTTGCTTCAAGGTAGTTAATCTTCTATAATTGCTATAACTCCATAAAATCGAGTATTGGAAACTTGCCAGATAATGTCAGCAATATGACCTTAACATATATATATATATATATATATAAGAGCTTAAAACCATTGAGGTGTGAGACCTGGACAGGACTTCAGAGATCAGTTTTGCTCAGGGTGATTTTAATGCCTTCCCCCTTTTTTCTTTTGCTCACTCATTCCTCATAGTGCTCTAGCTGTGGAGGAGAAACGTCGACTGGAGGCGAGAATCGCTCAGTTGGAGGAGGAGCTGGAGGAGGAGCAGGGCAACACGGAGCTTGTGAACGACCGTCTAAAGAGATCCCTGCTGCAAGTAAGACAAAAACACACCCCTCTTCCACATTGCTTTCTATTTTTGAGCACCTCCCTGGTAATCTGTCTGACTCTCTTATACAATAGTGACACTTTAAATTACAGTGAAATGGTGATTTTAACTGAAGTGGTTTATTTTATTAATATTTTTACTTTTAATCTGAGTCAGTAAGGTTGTTATTGTTGATTTCTGATTGTCTCTTTACTTTTGTCAATCTCAGGTGGATCAGATCAATGTGGAACTGACTGCAGAGCGCAGCACCTCCCAGCGTTTGGAGGGTGCACGCTCACAAATGGAGCGCCAGAACAAGGAGCTGAAACTCAAACTGACAGAGATGGAGGGAACAGTGAAGAGCAAATACAAGGCCACCATCACCGCTCTGGAGGCCAAAATCGCACAACTCGAAGAGCAGCTGGATGTTGAGACCAGGTCAGATCAATAGAGGAACACTGCAATGACTGAAGGATGGTGGTACCTGACTAACAGTGCACAAACAAATTCAGGATATTTGGTCCCTTTACTAATTGTAGTGGGTTTCGGCCATGTCAGCATTTAAAATTAAAAGGGTAAAAAAATATCTGGCCAAAAAGAAAAAAGCCATTAACCCAATTAATATCTGGCTAAAAAGAAATAAGCCTAGTTAGCACAATTAAAGCCATTAGCATGTTGCAGTTTGCGTAAATCATGAAGAATATGTTCATGATGGAATTAAAATTTGGAATTAATTTGCTGGTACGACAACTCAAGGCAGGCATCTACAGGACCACACAGTGAAAGTAAAAAATGATGAAGATGAAATGTACGCAGAGTGCAACTAAAGGCTCCAGCCCAATAATTGTGTGGTTTGTGTTTAGAGAGAGACAGACAGCATCCAAAATGGTGCGTCGTACGGAGAAGAAGTTGAAGGAAGTCATTCTGCAGGTGGATGACGAGAGGCGCAACTCTGAACAGTACAAAGACCAGGTGAGAGGCAGTACATTACTAATACGGTACATCACTGAGTATTAATAGAGTACAGAGAACAGGTAAGACCCTGTACATCTTTCTACAACACTAATACAGTATATTACTACACTATCAGATTATAAATAACAGATTAGACCCTGTACATTAATAGTACACTAACCAGTTACCAGTCCTGAAATTCGTTATTACTGGTCATTTTATTTTTTCTGTATTTTTGCTGGAACTGATTAGCCATCTAGTGTCATACCTGACTCTTCTAACAGCTAGATTTGGTGTGTTAGAGCAGAGCAAACATGAGACTCTGCAGAGGAGTCTGTATCCAGGGCTAAGGCTAAGAACCCTGATCTGTCACATCGTTTAAATGAGCTACCAGTGATTTACAAAATACAGCACTTTCAATTGGGCTTGAAGTTTGGAGTGCCACCTAGCGCAATAGCTCAACACCTCTATACCTTACTATTAGACCAAACCAGGTAAGAGCCTGAACATCACTAAATCCCGTGTATGTGTTTGGCCCTTCAGTCAGAGAAGCTGAACAGCCGTATGAAGCAGCTGAAGAGACAGCTGGAAGAGGCTGAGGAGGAGGCGCAGAGAGCTAACGCTAACCGCAGAAAACTGCAGCGTGAGCTGGAGGATGCCACAGAGTCAGCTGACGCCATGAACCGTGAAGTGTCCTCGCTCAAGAACAAACTCAGGTAATGCAGAGACAAATGCCACAAATGACACGTTTCACTTTACCTATAAACGCTTTTATGATGCTCGCCTACGTTGTGTTTTAGTGCTTTCTACTAGTTTGTGGCCCCTCTAATTATTGCATTCAGGTTTCTAGTCTGCACCCATTACAACAGGTGTATAAAATCAAGCACATAGACCTGCAATCTCAAAAGTTCATCGCTGGTAGCAGAATACTCTCTAGCCTTGAATTCAGCCATTATACACCTTAGAGATGATTTGGAATGTCAGTTTCGAGCCAGGCCTTCTCGTCCAACTGAAGTGCCTGATCTCACAAAGGTGCTTTTGTCTGAATGGCCATACATTCCCATAGACGCGTTCCAAAATCTTCCCGAAAAGCCTTCCCAGACGACTGGAGGCTGTGGTAGTCACAAAGAGGGAGCAACAACTTGTCAGTGGCCATGTTTTTTGGAAGGGAGGGTCAAACAGTCTGTACAAGATTTGATGGTCAGGTGTCCAAATACTTTTGGCCGTTGTATAGTTTGCATATAGCATAGCTGCAGCATTGCACTAGGACTGATGAGGGAAGTAACTGAGATCAGCTGATCAAACCCCCTTTCAAAGAGTTATTAACTATGCTCAAATGCAAACCACATAAACATAAGTCAACTCGTAAACAGATGAAGATATCTGCAGGCTGTGTTAACTTGGTCGTTACTGGATGAAACAGGTGATGATTGGCGTGTTGGGAAAGAGAACCAAAGGACTGATTTAATTCAGTACTGATTGCTAAATAATATTGAGTATTTAAAGTTGTGAATATGTAACTAAGGGTTTCCCCATAGCATCTAAATCTGAATTCCAGTGTTCCTCTACTCTACCAACAGAAAGATCAGATTTAGAACTTTAGAGCTCCTGAAAGTTCTCCACCAGGGGGCGCTGTTAGCACTCATTTAAAGAGGCGAAGCAGCCAGCGTTTATTTCGAAGTTCAGCACCAAAGACGCTCAGTATTACTTACGTCTATTAAAGAAATCAAGTCAGTTAATAGTAAAAGAATGCAGCTGCAGTTGACTGTGTTTGAGTGATTTGCTCCTCAACCTGTTTGAAGCCGGGCGGCCGGACTAAACCCACTGTTCCTCTCTGGTTTGTGTTTTCTTCAGGCGTGGCGATTTGCCCTTCACCATGCGCCGCATCGTCAGCCGTGGCGGCGTGGACAGTGACGAAGAAAGCGAGGCCAAGAGCAAGACCCCTGAACCCAAACCAGAGTGAACAAACCTCACAGTGCCACCTGCTGGCTGCAGCACTGGACTGCAGCTGCCCTTTTCTGACATGCACACACATACACGTACATTTGGACCATATTGTCCACTGGAACAGAAACACGAGATACACACACGATTTGTTAGTGCCATAGCAAATTCTCTCCCTCTCTCTCTCACAGACACACACACACACACACACACACACACACACACAGACACACAAACACAAAACCACAAACACGCAGACACACACACAGACGTGCACACACAAACACACATTGTTCTGTTGACAATCAACACTTCCTACACAGTTCTTCGTCACTCAGCCAAGGACCAAATTTTGTCTTTTCGTGTTTGTTCTCTGGGATTTAAAAGATAATGAATGATATTTTTGTAAGGAGACATTCCGGTTCTCGTAGGCTTGTTTCTGGAACTATTTTTCTAATTGAAGTAACGGAAGCGCAAAAGCATGTGAAAGATCGAAACGGTCGTTTAAAAGTGAAGAACGGAAACTGTTGGAAGGGGACCAAAATGGCGAGGCTCTCTATCGAAGTGTATTTTATTCTGACGTTTTTATAAAAGGTATAAGGATGACAAGTATACTACCCAGTTATGATAACTGCTGCATTCTTTATCTCCCTCTCTCTCTCTCTCTCTCTCTCTCTCCTTATCTATCTCTCTCGCCTGTGTTGGTAAATTAGAGGCACTTGTACTGTATAAAAGTAGCATCTTCCACTTTTTGCGCTTTTTGGGCTTGATGAAACCGTAACCCGTACTTCATTTAACTCGAATGTGCACCGAACCTATTAGCAGTGTGCACTGTAACATGAATAGGATTACATACGTCTCCACACTGAGCAATACAACGGATCTGATCGAAAAGAATGGAAGGAATTAGGAAAAGTCGGGCGATGCACAAGCTCATAGACACAGCACTATGCACTATAGCCTTAAAGTCAGATGCATTCTACTATTATGACTTTTTCTGATCCTCTTTTTTTTTTTTTTTTCTTTTTTTCTTTTCTTTTTTTTTATGTAATTTTGGACGTTTCCTACAGTCTCTTTACTGAAGTGCAGGGAAAAGCCGGGTTGGTGGGGTAGATTTATTCTCTCACAGCACACTGTAATCCGCTTTTCTTGCTCACACTGCTGGGAAGTGAGAGGAATTTATTCTAATGGTGACATATGAACAGCTAATGAGTACTCTCCATACGTAACGACACAAAAAAAGAGAATGCAAAAAAAAAATTAAATAAAAAAAAACTTAATTTTGTACTATTGTTTTTTTCTGCAACTCTAAATGATATCCTGAGAGAGGAGTTGAAAACTGTCGGTATTATGCAAATAAACATGGCTTTCTAAAACAGCTACAGCCAGCCTTTTGCCTCTTGTCTTCCACACTCTCGCGTTCATTGTGTTCCTTTTAGTCACTGTCAGCAGCATTCCGGTTTGTACAGGATGCTTTGAAGATGTTCAGTTTGCTTTGGGAATGTTGTAGTCTGGAGAAGATGCCTTTTATTCAAAGCTCATGGTCACAGCTAACCTCTAAAACTTCATAGTCAATTTGCAAAACGAAAAATGAAATTGCAACTACAGAGGTGATAACACAGGTGCATCATGGGATTATATTTGCATTTGTTTTACCTTCTGTAGCTGCGGGTACAAATCTGAGTCTTTGTGCTTTTACAGTTTGTTTCGACATCAAGAAAAAGGACAAGTGTGTGAAAACAAGACTGTACACACACTTAAATCCAACTAAGCGACTTTGCATTTCTCTGTGGAAAGGAGTTCTGAGAAGTTCTGTTTTGGGAAGTTGTTGGTTACTTTATACAGCAGCATCTGACTAGTTTTCTAATCATCTGTATGACCTCTAGCCAGGCCAGCTTAAACGAATAACTTCTCTGTGACTGTGTTTGAAATGGCATACTACATACTACTCATGTACTAATTCTATCTAAAACCTGTATGCAGTATGCGACCAAATTTGAAATCTGTAGTGCACTAAAGATACTACTACAAAGTGGCGGCGGGTCACATTGGGGAGCAAAAAAAACAAAATCCTAATTCACCTCTCGGACCACCTGAATGATTTTTGGGGGATCTGAAAATACAACTATGCCATAATGTAGTCAGTTAGGTAAACGTAGATGCTCAAATGCAAAATTCAGTAAAGGTCATTGTTGTAACTGCTTCTGTCTGTGGTGACGAGAGCTGCAGCTCTGTTCTGCCTCAGTGTGGTGCTGTAGCAAACTGTTTCACCCAGTTGGTCCTTCATAGTCTATCAACTGTAACTATGTGTGATGCACATCTGAAAAGCTTTACAGTATCCTGCTGCATATTACAGGCTGGTAGGATGAACTAATTGTTGCTCATTTATCAAACACATCAAAGACAAAAGAGATGAGGTGAGTAAGATCTCGGTTAAGGCATGGGAAAGAACATTAGCAAACTAGATAAGAGCGTTTACAATAGAAAGATTGTTGAACCAAGCGTTGACACTTAAGCTAGCATCAGTCAACATGGGATCTGCTGGTGTATGGACACATATATTGATGCTAAGTGTGTTGAAGCCTGAAGCACAGTGAATTACCAGCCCCTGTAGCGCCATTTGTTCTCATACTCTGACCTTGATCACAAACCATACAGCTGGATGAATTAAAGGGGATATTCCATTTTTCAGATTTTCTGAGTAATTCAATATTTAATTCAGTATTTAGTCTGAGCGGAGCTGACCAATCAGAGTTGTTCACAGTGGTGGCGATGGTAACCAGATAGCTGATCACCGATCTTATCAAAACCACCATAATCAGTTCTGTGGTAGTTTCTCTAGTGCACCATTTTCTATTTTAGTAATCTGAATAACTTCAACCTGTGAATAATTCTGAGCCTCTGAAAATAGGCTGAAAGGAGAGTCCAGTGGGAATGTTACTGTTATACAGGCTTTTCATTCCGTTTACAAGAGTAACTCTGCAGATTTTTCTAAATTCTCCACCATTAAATGACTTGCATGTCAACTAACAGAGTGGTTTGGTGTGAAATGCTTTGTTCTAACTTACTGAGTCACTAATGTTCCCACTGATGGCGATACGAACCAGGCATCTAAAGCCACCCTCGTGGAAAGGTGCTACATGAAATGGTTGTGAATACTCGGCCTGATGTCTGAGGCATTGTTTTACAGTAGCTTTTTGATCAAATGTATTTTAGTCCATTTATTTACATCCATTCACAGTGGAGGGTAAAGGTAAAGTAGCCTCCAAAGAAAACTTCTCTTTCCAGGTCGACCACTATTTTACCCACATCACTATTTTACCCACATCACTATTTTACCCACATCAGTGATGCATATAAAAAATCAAGAGACGCATGTAGGTTAACTGCTGGGTTTGGATAGTAAACAAAATGGCTTTATTTGTACTGTATTCATGGTGACCCCAGGTTCCCATCACCACCACTGTGAAAGGAATTGGAGTCTCCCAGGTTTCTCTACAACAAACCATATTCACATCAAACCACATTGAATGACTGTTCACATCTCAGCTGAACTGAATTACACAGAATTATGGAGAATTGGTGGGGTTCCCCTTTAACAGAGAAACCCAGGTGTAATGGCTGTATGGCAAATTAGTGTCGCTGTACAGAGTTAGAAGTACTACTACCACCACTGCCCATCATCTTGCATGCAACATAAAACGATGATAAATTATTGTTACTGTATACATACAGCGCTATAGATGTTTTATTGCTCCCGCTACCTTTACACGGTCTTTCTAGTTTTTCCAATATTATACATATAAATAAATTCAGGCAATTAAAGCCCCTGTAAACTGAATCCTGCAGTGACACGTTTTCGCCGCCAGATGGCGCGTAGTTGGCTCTTAACTGGACTGGGTCGGTTAAAACCGGTTCGGAGCGGATCTGCAGCTCATCTTCACTGACTGAAACCTCACTTTGGTACTACATACCCTTCTCATATGGTTAGACGCCATTTTCACCCGCAGCCTGATCAAATAAACGCGAGATTCGCTTCACATACACCTGCACAGGGTTAGTTAATGGGCTGCAGCTTGAGAAGCTTCTGGCGAGGTTGGAGAGTCAACTCCGTTCAACTTCAGCGAGAGAACGTAGCTGCTCCACCATTTAAGGTGGAACGGGAACATTAGACCAACAAGCTGGTGAATGGGACACCGACTTCAACCTCTCAGTTATACTTCTGCTGGTCACATTTACACAGCCGCCTTTCGGAGAGCCAATCAGAACGCGAGGAAGCCGACCAAGAGGCGCGTCGGCCAATCAGAATCTACCTCAGTCAGTCTGCCTCCACTGTGCACGCTTTAAAGGGAGTGAGAGCGGAGAGGAGGCTGCAGGCGCCGCCGTCCCCAAACCGGAGATCTGACTGCTTCCTCCTCGTAGAAGCTCCTGACACTTGTACCAGCAGCTGAGAGAGAAGCACAGACCGCTCATAGCTCAGAAACACGGTGTACTGACCGCTGCTGGAGCTCCGAGCTCTCTCTTTCATTGTTCATCCACAGAGAGGTGAGTGTCCAGCATCACAGCGCCGCAGCACACTAGATCAGACCAGCATCAGTGTAATACACACTGGTCATCAGCATATGGCAGGTTTAATTCCAGACTGTTATGGTTGTTGTATTAAACTTTAATATTTAGATTGAGCTCAAACGTAAGGGATTTTCAGGTATCAGATTTTCAAGTCCAAGAAGTCCAGCCTAATCCATGTACAAGAGCTCTGGTGAAGGTGCAGTCCAGTGTTCCTCAGTCTCACTGCACATTGTTCTTGTTTCCATCATCTCATCCCCTGTTTAACAAGCACTTTATGACTGTCTTAGAACAAGTAGAACAAGTCGTGACTGCTGCTGCAGGAGAAGCACTATGGAGAAACACTGAAGTCCTCTCCATATCAGAGATATCAGAGTGCTTAGGCAGCTGAATATGTAACCGAGGTAGAAACTCGCTCAGTAGATCAGAGGAGTATTTTCAGGGGAGCTTTTCTCACCTCCAGAGCTGGAGTCCAGCCTGCTGTTAATGTGGCATTCTCCCAAACCTGCCTCAGCCCATGTCATGTGTTATAATTATGCACAATTGAACAATCATTTCATTTCAAAGATCCATATGAGCTTTATGTGATATAGCAATAGTTAAAGCTACACTGTATTAAGTATTACTGGATAAATATGGTGGGTGGGTGTGTGCAGGCATGCTGCTTTGAGTCACCCTGTAAAGTCTGAAATAATGATTTTTGTGAAGTCTGGGGTGAAGATTTTGTGGTGATTGTTCAGGCCACGTCATTCATCTCAACCTATTAAGCAACAGGCTCAAAAAGCAGATCCATCAACGAATGAAGAGGTCAATGAATACCCTTTCAATGATTTCACATTATTCAGATTCATCCTCTCAGGAAAGAGGAACCGAAGCACAACTCATATATGCACATTGCAATTACACATTCCCACCAAATCCCCAAATCTTACAAAGTGTAGCTTTAAATGATTCATGTCAATATTTATCATTTACCCCATTTTTTTATTACTGCAGTTAAACCCACATATCTCATTACTGATATACTGAGTCTTTTTTTTATTCAATTAAAGTAATCTGTATTGCTTTTAATTGTGAACCAAAATGTTAAAAAAATTATATGTTTAATTAATAAACCAGGTTTCTTTGCTTGTACATATTGTAGTCAAGTTTTATAAGCTTGTTAGAATAATGTTGAGTCAGTTTGCAGCTTATTCCATTTACTCAGCAGCACTTTTTACTTTTTACTTTTCATTTTTGAATGAAATAAATGCTGTTTTTTCCCCTAAGTTACAGTTTTGTTCTGCCAATTTAGTTCTTAAAGTTCCCATATCATGGAAAACCGAATTTCCCTTGGTTTTTGAAATAAAGGACTTTGATGTAGTATGTAAACATTGTCAAAACTTTCAAAACATGAGTGTTTCTGTCACACAACTCATTTCCATATTTCAACATACAACAGTTTCGCCCTATTCATTCTTTGTAGTACATACACAGTTTAATTATTTAATTGGTTACTGTTTCATTCTAGGGGTAAAGAATTAACCAACAAACTTTAGTTTCTATGGTGATAGAGGTTGGATGTACTAAGACGTAGCTGCTTTTCCTGCTTCTTGTCTTTACTTCATTGTAGCATTGCCTTGATTATGGATTTAGCCTCCTCTATCTGTCCGTGCACCGGCAGCAACTAAATGCATGCGCGTGGTCAGCGGTCACATGTGCTAACGTGTTATCACTAATTGTCTGTAGTACATCAGTATTTTATAGTAACTGTGAATAAGCGGAGTCACGCTCGCTGATTTGTTAATTGGGAGCAGTGTGGGGGGGATTCAGTTGCGCGGAGCGCGTGCTGCTCCTGATCTCGGTTGCGTGACCTCGCATAGCATTACAGGCGCGTGCACGTGTTCATTAAACTGCTGCATGTTTGGTTTCCTTTGCATAGGAACTCCAGACTGAACCAGGAGGGGAAGAGCTCTGCACACAGGATATCAGTCTGTAGCTTCTTCAGATCCACAGCACAGTCATGGAGTATTCTCTGGTAAGTGCCCAGCTCAGCTCTTTCATCAGGTGCCTGTCTAAAGGTTTGTTTAGACTTCTGCAAGACTGAGTGCTACTGCATTACTGCTTCTGTCTTACAACATGCCCAGATCCTTTCTGCAACCTAATCTCAGAACTCATTGTGAAGTTTGTAGCAGCTTCAGTAGCTGATGGGATGACCAGAGGAGGCTGAACTTTCCGTCCCTCTCTGTGCCTTCTGCTTCCTTTTCCTTTTGCCTTTGTGATTCCTAGTGGTACGATACCATGACTCTCAAATTTGACCTATGTATAGTCAACTCATAATGCTATACTATACAATATACCACACTATATATATATTCTCTCATACGCTCTCTCTCTCTCTCTCTCTCTCTCTCTCTCTCTCTCTCTCTCTCTCTCTCTCTCTCTACTGTAGTCTAGGATGTGTACAACATCTAAATCTACAACATCTAAATCTAAAATGGGACTTGAGTCAGGGACACATTCCCTGGGGAAACATTATAACCTGGTCATTATATAAGATGAAAAGCACACGGCTCATGTACAGTGTAACACCTGTGATAGTATTTTGAGCTGTGATAGCGGGAGAACTGGCACGTCCCCGTTTTAGCAGCACGTTTATCATGGATGCAGCTGTTCCACAGCAGGTACTGGCCAGTAAGTCATTCCATTGTTAGAGAGACTTCCAGAGTGGTGCTAGATAAAGAAAAGGTTCTGCTCTCTGGTAAAACATGTTTTTAGTTCAATTCTAGTTGATCGACGAAACAAATAGCTGTGAAAGTGCGCTAATCCACTTCTGTTAGTCCGAGCGAATAGGTTTGGTAAGGGTTTCACTGTAGCGATACCAGGTCAGGTAAGGTCAGGTCTTTATCCTCCCGCCTGCTAGCCAGGAAAGTGATAATAGTTTGTCCTGGGAGCGTTTACCAGGTGTTTCCATGCGGTTTAGAGAAATTAAAATTGATCTTTTCTTTTTAATTGTCTGTATTAAACTACTGTGTAAGGAATCAAGTCAAACAAATAATCAAATTCATAATACAATTCAGCTGAGATTTCATTGTGTCCTATAGAATTATGATTGAATTGCAACATTGTGAGTTCAGGGAGTGGCACTTTTATAACTAAGTGTTCCTCTGCTGCATTAAAACCAGTGCTGTTTCCAGATCAGTTAGAATATTAGGCATGCACATATGTTCTTCTCCACATGCAAGGCTAAATGTGAGGTATCAGATTAATCTGCATTAACAGTCACTGAGGATACCTTTTAACACCCTGACTGATCTTAAACTGTTTTCGGGAAAACCTTGTAAAGCTGTAGCCAGAGTGACTCACTCAGCTCTTCAGTGCCCCCTGAATACAGAGCAGTCCTGTTGGAATCTCTTTGTAAAGCCTGGTTCAGGCAAGTTCCAGAAAGTTGTTATTGTTTGGTGTTGGGTTTGTTTACTTCCGGTTTCAGGTGTTTGCACCATTCAGAGCCGCCGTACGAGAGAATTGGGTCAGTTTCCTTAGTAAACGTGTATGGAGCAGGGAAAGCTGTGCCAAGCCTCCAGTTTCCAGCCTTCTCATTGGTTCATGCATAGATGGCTCCTTTGAAAGCACTCCGTTGTCATAACAGAGGGGACAAAAAGGCAGGCAGACCAACACGAAAGACTCAGAGAGACACATAGGCATGTAAACGAATAGAAACACAGACAGTCACGGGCCAAAACTATGTACAGTTAGAGGGAATTAAAGCAGGTCCAAAAATCTAATTTGCCTAGTTTTCAGATTTTGTGCAGACGGTGGGGCTGGTCTATTTTTAACAGACAACAGTTCAAAAAGATGAGGAGCACTGATGGCAAGAAGCTGAGACGTCCCACCCAATCAAGTGTGTTTGTAGTAATTCCTCAAAATAACTTATATATGCTGAAACCAAGTGCCATTCTTCAGGCTCCCTGGTGCAACACGCAACACCACCATGTTAGAGAGGACTGTATAGACTGCAGATACACCACAGTGCGAAACTTTCCATGACTTTTTTTAGCCACATTTAGAGTAAATAATTTTTTAATTTTGGCCAAATTATCAATTTAAACAAGTGCTCTCAAAGCCTGCACCGAACTCCATTAGCATGTGTCAGGCTGTGTCATCATTCATAGGGGGGTGTTTAGTAGGTCTTGACAACCCTCAACAACAACGCCCCCCTCCCGCACGTTTCTTATGTGACTGTTTTTAGTTTACATGCCTGTTTTCATGTGTGTACGCACGCGCAGTGCGTCAGGAGGATGTTGGGGTTGTAGCGAGTGTGTTTGTTTGAACACGTTGTGCCTGTGTGTCACCCTTTGCTCGCACAGGAGCATAAACCTCATTCTATTGGCCCAGCTTCCTCAGCCCCTTCCCCCTTGTCCTCAGAAATCACTCAATGTGCCTGATTACTGACTTGTAACCAGGACGCTACTCCTCCTTACCGTAAACCTGACTCGCACTTTATACACTCTGTACATGTCCTACCATTTCACTGATGATTATTTCATAAACACTTGTCGACACTCATATCAGATTTTCACTGTTTTCTCAAAATAAAAATGGCTAGCCAGTCAGTAAAAGCTCAGAATCTTGAATCTCCTCTGTTGTTCCTACTGCTGTTTGATAACACTAGATTTGCACGAGAAATCATTTGATCTCCACACGTTTACCTTCAGATAACCTGGTCCAGATAACCTGGTTATGCAAACAAGACGGACACAGATACTCAACCACGGTCCAGATGTTTTACTCTGTGTATGTGTGTGTGTGTGATTGGTACAGGCTCACCCCGCTATTAAAGCCTTCATGTGTGGCTCTCTGAGCGGAACCTGCTCGACTTTGCTCTTCCAGCCTCTGGACTTGGTGAAGACTCGCCTGCAGACTCTACACAACAGCGTACAGCCTGGGTGAGAACCACATACGTATACTGCAGCATTAAAGAGAGCTGCTCAAAGTACTAGTATTTATCGTGACATTAACATCAAATCTGTGAATCTGTAACGTGACCCGTTTAAAGACTGGCCTGCAGAACTTTTGACTGAAATAAATTAGACTTCTTAGGTTACATGACTACCTTGATTCATCAAAACACCCAAATAAACTCTCATCTGGAATCATTGCTGTCCCTCATCATACACACACATGTAGTATACTGCATGTAGCCCACGCAGTACATTTACAAGGATGACTGACAGGTGTTTAGGGGGTCGAGTAATTAGGATTGTGATTGGTTTGTTTCTCTTTGTCAGTTCAGGAAGAGTTGGCATGGTGACAGTTTTCCTCAGTGTTGTGAAGACAGAGAAACTGCTCGGACTATGGAAGGGAGTTTCTCCAGTAAGTGTTACACACAAACACACACACACACACACACGTGTGTTGTCTATCTAGGGTTCATTATCTAATTTTCTTCTTCATCCCATTACCCCAACCCCCCTACCCACCTCTCTTGTCACAGTCGTTTGTTCGCTGTATTCCGGGAGTGGGGATCTACTTCAGCACCTACTTCAGCCTGAAGCAGCGTTTTTTCAGTGAGAGGGCTCCAGGCCCCTTGGAGGCCGTGCTGCTGGGGGCTGGAGCCCGGAGTGTGGCAGGAGTGTGTATGCTGCCAGTCACCGTCATCAAAACACGCTTCGAGGTGTGTATGGGGGTATATACGGGGGAAAGTATGTTTGGCCTCTTTCCACAGAGCCACACGGTTCTTAGGGCCGTACTGTGCCGTTGTATGGTGGTGCGGACTAGTGAGACCGGGACCAGTGAGTTAGTTACGGTTTCTTTTTCCGTCTGCTTGTACTCCAGAATCAAAGCTACAAAGTGCTGAAGAAAATTATACAATTTTGTGTGTGGCTAACTGCTAACAACTTAATACCAACACACACCACCCACCACAAAACAGGTTTAATTCCTTCAGTCACCCTAATACCAGACTCTCAGCATACTCTCAGACTCATCTAAACAGGTGTCATTTGAGCATCACTTACTGAAACTCAGCCTGTACTGCGGTGGACTGCACCTGAAGCTGGTTAACTACAGTGGCATTAGCGTTGCCCAGCAGAGTACACCGTAAACAGTTCAGTCATTATCATCTAAACCTGCGTCAGTAAAGCTTTTCTTTGTCAGAAGGTAATATAACAGTATGAAGTATGTTGGTAATAAAACCAGCTGCTAATCTAAATGTGCCACAGGCTAATAGCCAGATTTTAACAGCCGATAATCCGTTCGCTGTATCTAACATTGCAGTTTGATTGTTGGTAGTTGTCTGTTCCAAGTATTGGCAGGCCATTTCATACCTAATCACTGAACACCTGAGGCTGCATTGCTAATGGTACAAGTAATATGTGAAGTCCAGTATGGTGACGTGTTTTTTGAGAACGAAACGAAACGTATCAGTACCAGGGAGGGTCTCTGAGCCAACTGACAGCTTTCTGATGATAGACAGGTGTGGTGGGAGGAAGAGGTGAAGCATGATATTATTGCATAATAATAGTTTGGCCTCTGGTGCACAGCGATGACATCAAAACTCAGGAGATGGTTTAGAGATAGGCGAAGGTCATTACACTTTGATTGCACTTGTAATCTTTGAAAAGATTACAGTAAAACAAGTATGCAAGAGCATAGTTTGAATTGATAACTATTATTTAGTTTAATCAGAGTAGCAATGACTGACGTGTGGCTTTGTGTGTTAAATATGATATTTTGCGAGACTACATTAAAACAAGACTTGCGTTACGTTAGTATTGTAGAATAGATGATTAAATGGCAGAAATAGACATGTTTTTCGTCTCAATTAGACTTGATAAAAAAAATCTATACATTCATTTTTGCGTCAGCACAATTACTAATATATATTTTTGACCAGATTCCATAATGAGCATATGTCATGTGCACAAACTTGCAGTCTTCTAAGTCTTAGCAGTGTTATAAGAACATTAAGTAAGCCATGAATACAGTTTGGCTGCATTGACATGCATATAGTGCATGAGCTGTTTGTAATAGCTGGTGAATGTAGATTAATATTTATTCGAACTTGTGTGTTGCAGAGTGGGCGCTATAACTATGGCAGCGTGGCGGGGGCTATGCGGAGTGTGTTGCGGACAGAGGGTCCGAGGGGGCTCTTTTCTGGCCTTACAGCCACCCTACTGCGGGATGCCCCGTTCTCCGGCATCTATGTCATGTTCTACAGCCAGGCCAAGAGTATACTGCCCAACGGTTAGTATGCCACTGAGGATTTGACAGCGTTCATGTGTACATGTGAATTTGTTCAACAGAATGAAACGTACTGCAGATTGAATGTTATGCAAGTTGCACAGCTCCAAAAGGCCAACAAGTGTGAGCTAGATAAGTGTATTTCCCAGAGAAGATGTAGAATGATTGCGCAGCTTAAGCTTGTTGCTAGCCAGTTGCTGCTTGAGATGTTGCTAAAAATGAATGGGAGTGTATAGGAGGAATGACGACTCATAAAGAAGTGAGGGTCAGTACGGCTGTGGATTAGAGTTTGGGGAGCTGCCCTCAGTAAGTAAATGCAGGTTGGTGGCTGTCAGGAATAGGAAACAATAGTGTTTAGGTAGAGCAAAAAATGAATGGGACTCTAGGGAGAAAAGACAAACAGACGAGTGTGGGTCAGACCAACAAGGGGTCTGCCCTTTCTGTACATTGAGCAAAAGTACAATGGACAGGTGTGCAGTTTTTCACCCTATTCATTCTTAATGGGAAAATATTATGAAATTTAAAGTTTTTCCGTAAACCATAAATCAGATCAGAATGCTGTATACAAGTGCACTATTCCTGACACTCTGGAGTTGACATCACAAAAACTGCAGGACTAGTGGACAAAAATCTCTTGACGAAGAAGAAAAAGAAGAATCGGGTAGCAGTATTGTTGTGCATTGTGCAATCACTAATGAGACCCATTGGCAGTATGGCTATAGTTGATTTCCTGGGTTGGTACTGGTTGATAACAGGTAAAAGCACATCCCTACTGTCAGACAGGTTCTGTCCGGTTTAGTTCAGGGCATAGCTCATGCAAGCTGTGGATTATGTAAGACCTACTTAGCTCATCTGCAGCCTTTGCAATTCTGTTTGCTCACTTTGTGGGTCTGTTAGTTTCCGCCAATGACGTCTGACTGTTTCTTTCTCTCTGTCCCTGCAGAGATAAGCCAGTCAGCCTATGCACCCTTGGCCAACTTTGGCTGTGGGGTTGTGTCCGGTGTGCTGGCCTCTCTGATCACTCAGCCTGCAGATGTGGTTAAAACTCACGTCCAGGTGAGCCCCCAACTCTTCAGGAGGACCACCGATGCAGTCCACTACATCTACATGGTAATTCACTTAAACTGCCATATTATTTTTGCTGCAGAGCTCTTCTCACCCCACCCTACTGATCTGCCTTATCTCTCTCCAGCACATTGACGTCTGAAAATACAGCCACCCAGCGTCGGCATTTTAAATTACCTATACTTGCCGTCCCGATTTGATTACATTAGTAACCTTGAGTAATTCAGGAAAAACAACAACAACACTATGTGGTTAAAATACATTGAAATTATTCTAAATCAAGCTGTTACCTGCTGCAAGACACATCTATAGGACAATTGAAAATATGCATTATCATCATGATATTTCCCAGTACATTAAGAAGGTACATTTTAATCTTAATGTTTTTTTTTAAACTAGTAGATGACTCATTAGATAGTGATCGCCCCAGTAACTCTAATCTGAACTCTGCTGGACTCCCTCCCTCCAGGACCAAAATACCCTTGCTATACATTTTGCATGCATATATATATATATATATATATATATCAAAAGCACTGTCTGCCTGTCAGTTTAAACCGTAGTAGACTTTAGTATAAACCACCTTTACAAATCATCTTTATCGGTCCATATGCATTAATGCTCAATCAAAACTCACTGCAAGTGACCGTTTTCTCCACCCACTAAGAACTAAATCTAAAGATTCCAGACTGGACAAAAGCACACATGATTTTGCCTGTTCATAAGTCGGTTGGGAATGAACCGGGATTTTGATTTTCACTTACACACTCAGCAAAACCTTTTTAACAGTAAAAACGGACATTCTGACATCACTGAACTTCTTATTTTCTATATATATTTTCGAGAGAGAGAGAGAGAGAGAGAGAGAGAGAGAGATGTGTATGCATGGGATTTGCTTGTTGAATACTGGCAAATGTCAGCATGCCTTAATAACTGGAACTTCGAGACACTCGCTTTATAACTTGACTGCATGACTACAAACTCTGTGGTGCTCTCTCCATGAGTCTGAATGGGCAGTGAAAAGGCATACATCCATCTTCTCTCTTCTCTCCGCTCTGTGTGTTAAGTGGATCAGGTTGACCTTTGTGTCGTCTGTAGAGATCTAGTCTCAAGATCATTCTGCTTCTCCTGCAGTGTTGCCTTAGCACGCCACCGGGCAATGGTTGATGTATTAACTCTTCCCTTGACATTCTGTACCGCTGGAGTTCAGCTTAGCTTTTCTGCCTTTCTCATCACATCCTTTAGTTTGATTTTGAGGAGCTCGTCAAAGTTCTTGTTCAGCACTAAAGGAGAATGAATGAAATTGAAGTTCATTGTTAATGAATCGCTGTGTCAGGGTGTTGTTGTTAAGTATGTGTTTGCATGTTTTAGGAGCACGGCCTGGTGGGGTTTTTCCGCGGTGCTGTGCCACGATCTCTTCGAAGAACGATGATGGCGGCAATGGCCTGGACCGTGTATGAGCAGCTCATGGCTCGAATGGGCCTCAAATCCTGAGAGACCTGTAGAGAGAGAGGGATGGAGGAACTAACAGACGAAAAGGAAGATGAATAAAGAGGATAGCAAAAAGTTTGAGGGCCTGAGAAAGTGTAAGGAAGGCGGTAAAGAGCCCGAGAGACTTGAGGTCTGCTGTTTCAGAGCCAGTGGAGTTGTGGATCCTATCTGAATGCCTCTGCTTCAGAGAGCTTGTGTTCACATCGGAGAACGAGAATCAGTCTTGCTTTCAGCACTGGGTTATCCAGTAGTACAGCTGGGCACAAATTCAAATGCTAATTACCACAGGATTCATCCCTGAACTGGTTCAGTTGGATCAGTTTGAAATGTTTACATAGTTACATTCGATTCAGATGGAAAGTTGAAAGTTGAAATAAACAAGAAGTACAAGCATTTTCACTGTGAATGTTCAGCTTTTAAGATTTACTTTTGTGGCATGGCCAAATTACTCTGACCATGTTTATGATGCAGAAGTGATTCTGAAAGAAACCCAATGATGTTTGTGTTTCCTCGTGTTGAGCAGAGCCTGCTGTGGATCTTCCTGAAAGACTAATAACTTTAAAAGACGATGTTGCACCAAATGCTTTGAGATTGGTTGTATTTTTTTTTTGGACCTAAACGGTGGATGTTTTAGGAATATGCATGCTTCTAATACCAGATTCATTTGAGTGTTGTATTATTAATGGAGAACTGATTTTAACAGTGTTACTATTTCTGTTGTTNTGAATAATCCTGATGTATGATCTAAAATGGTTCCATTCTGGTGAGAAGGTCAAGAGAATCAAAACATCTGGAGAGCAGATTATACAGATAGCTGCATATAGCACATGCTTTGGATGCAGATCTAAAATTCCACACTGTGTCCACTCACTGTCCACTCCATTGAACATTCCCAGTACTCAACAGTAGCTCATCTGATGCTGCACAGTTTGTGTTGATCATCCTCTAGTCTTTTATCAGTGGTCATAGGACACGGTTAGCTAGATAGCAGCACTGCTGTGTCTGATCCACTCACATCAGCACAACACACACTAACACACCACCACCACGTCAGTGTCACTGCAGTGCTGAGAATGATCCACCACCCACATAATGCCTACTCTAAAACGGTTCTGGGGGATCCTTGAAGAACAGGTGCAATGTATACAACACTAACATTTTGCTTTCTATGCAAACCAACCATAAAACATACTCATCTGGCTTTTAATATGTAAAGGTAATAGTTGTAAATCTCAAGTTTTCTTCTGGGACAGTTTTACTAACACCCTGCATGTAAATATATGTCCTAGGCCAAAAACGTATCTAAAAGTCAGACGTCTCAGGCATCAGATTCGGGACATTTCATATAACACTGAATTCTAGTTTCTATCAGTTTCTCTAGAATTCACCATATAACACCAAACCACTCTAAAAATACGTTGTTCACATATAAAGCATCTAGTTATGCAGTTGGAATGCAATTGGTGGAATTCCCCTTTCATATATAAACCGACTGTGTTTATTCTACACAAATCATGACCTGGAAGCAGTTACTTTAGAAGACATTCTAAAGCAGGATATATCTCCTGAAGCCAGCATGACCCAAGTTCCTGTATCTGACACTTGGCACAGAAGGAGGCCGAATCCTTATCTTGAGTTCAAGGCTTCTACAGACGATGATAAAAAAATGGAGGCGGGAACACAGACTCTGATATAACTTGGTACACGCCAGAAAACCAGCGCCAAGAGTTCCACTGACGTTATGAATGTCCCAGACAAGGGACCGCTGCTCTCTTGCATTACCTTCAGGTAGCAAATTAATCAGGCTGTAAAGAAGGCTAGGGGACTTCAAAAAGCACAACCACACAGTGATTTATGTATAATATATTTACCTTTATGTCCACATTAAATGATGAATATGTTCATTTGAACTGACAATGAAAATGTGACAATGACAACAGCCCACATATTAAATTCATTGAGTCAATTTGGGAACTTTTACACTGTTGACATTTGATTCAGAACAGAATTACAAGCACTAAGCAAGCATTAGGCTTTCAAGATGTACTTTATAGGCAATTCTCAGTCGCTTGGAGTCTTCCTGCTTGACCATGTCTGAGGCAGTTGCAATTCTCAGCTCTGCAGTGACACTGACGTGGTGCTGGTGTGAGTGGATCAGACACAGCACTGCTGCTGGAGTGTTTAAACACTGTGTCCACTCACTGTCCACTCTATTAGACACTACTGCCTTGCTGGACCACCTTGCAGATGTACAGTCAGAGACGATAGCTCATCCACTGCAGTGTTGGTCATCTTCTAGTCCTTTATAGTACGCTGCCCACAGGACGCTGTTGGCTGGATATTCTCAGTCCAGCAGTGACACTGAGGGAGTAGCACTGCTGTGTCTGATCCACTCACACCAGCACAACACACACTAACACACCACCACCACCACGTCAGTGTCACTGCAGTGCTGAGAATGATCCACCACCCACATAATACCTGCTCTGTGGTGGTTCTGTAGGGGTCCGGATGTTGAAGAACAGGGTGAAAAGGGGTTAACAAACTACAGTCTGTAATTGTAGAACTGCACAGTGCACCTATATGGTAGGTGGAGCTGATCAAATGGACCAGAAGCGTAAATTTGCATATGCAGCAGACTTTTCTGGAAACATTTGTTGGAAAGCAGAGAATCATTTTTGAGCTGTTTCTGCCCTTTCTCAAACATTTTTAGAGACTTGACAAAAATGTGTCGGATTCATTATATACACATATTTTCAAAAATGTTGTGTAATTTGAAACACTGCTGGCCTAATTCAGACGGGTCTGCGGTTTACAGTGGAGGTTATTAACCCTTATTTCGCAGCTTGTTCAGGTGAGAATACCAAAGGCCTTTCTGGAAAAGCAGTTTATCTAAGCAGTGTGTTCAGACCCTGTTTACCTGTCCTGCCCCGTGTCCCTACGTTAGCACTAGCAAACGCAATTTGACCTGTGACCTTGACCAGTGGACGTGCTCTGGACCCCCGCGGCGTCACTCTGGTCTTTTTCCCGCGCTCCTCATCTCTCTCTCGCCCGGGCGCGCGCTTTCCTCATTCAGCTGTAAACTACTTCCACTCACTCCTCTTCTGCCTAATTTCTCACCTCCTCCTATTCCTGATTAAAATGACACCTTCTGGTCCAAAGTGCTCCGTCACTGTGCACATATTTATGACGAACTTACCCAGAACAGTCTATCTGCTCGGCAAACAGCAGTTGCGACAGAGTACACAGTCTTTTACCCGAGAGTCACCGTCTCCCATTGTCTTAATATGGTCTTTGTCTTAATATGGACACTCCATCCCGTGTCTTAATATGGGCCACCCGTCCGACAGCCAGCGAGGACGGCCCGAGCCCACAGCCAAGCGCGCGCACCATCTAGTGGGCGGATCTGTCCACTGCAGTCAGCAGTTTGGTAAAGAGCTTCACATTAAATGCCACCCAGACAGCATGCGGGCCATATCTGGCTAAGCTTTGGTACTGCTGGCCCACTGTCGGCACTGGCAAACTGCATGTGAGCTAAAGGTGGCCCACATATTTAAGACTGCATTTGGGCCACATGTCCTAAAGCAGATCTGATACACTTGTGGCACAGATAAAGCAGTGCTGCCTAACAGCAAACTGCACCTGAGTCAAAAGTGACCTACATATATAAAAACTCATGTGGCCCAAACAATGTGTTCCGAAACAAACCTGGTCCACTTCTGGCAAAAAATATAGCAGAGTTGCCTACTTTTGACCGATGCTTGACCCAAAGCTGGTGCGAATGTGGCCCACATTTCGCACCAACAAGTGGCATCAATCTATGTGGCAAGTGGGTCAGATGAAAATGAGGAATGTGGGCCAGATTTGGGTCAGAACAATTTTCCTCTAATCGAAAAATTTTTTAAAAAGGCAGTTTTTAGGTTGTCTTTTATCATATTTATATCATATAAATACATATCATATTTTTCATTTAATATAACACTCAAGTTTAGTTTCATACAAGCGTTTTTAATATTTTAATACATTTTAAATATGCCCTACCGGTATTCTATAACTGCATTAATGGCTTTTCACATTTAAAAAAACAATAAACCTTTAGGGATGTGAACGGGTACTCCAGTACTAGGTTAACTAGGTTCGTGCTGCCTGTATTCAGATACTGAAAGCGCTATTCGGGTTTCGTTTTATCAAGGAAAGATGGAAAACGTACAAACGATTCAGTAAAATGCTGATTATATGTATTAACATGTATTTGAGTTATCCATTGAATTTCAATGCTATTCATTATTTTGAGATGCACATAAAGAACACTTGCATCATAATCACAGTTAATCCAGATTTGATTTCCTGTGCTGATATATATTCCTCTGATAGTCATCCTAATACTGATTTCACACCAGTTAACAGTCTCTCACCGTTAAACATCCCTACAATCAAACAAAGGCAACCAGAGAGAGAGAAACAGAGAGAGAGAGAGACAGATAGAGAGAGAGAGCGCGAGAGAGATAGTAGAACTAGGTCAGGTTGTGCTGTGATGAACCGACTGAACAAATCGGTCATTTCATTGCAGGACTGCAGTACGAGATTGAGTAACAAATGTGTTTCAGTGAGTTTTGCATTAGGGGGCACACTGAATGTTGTACCCATTGTATTCCCCTTATGTTGCAAATTAGCACCACTACTACAGCAAAATAAATACATACACATGTAGGAACCGGGACTGTCTCACTGTGAGAAGGATAAGATTTATTTTCAGAGTCACAAACGAAATAAAATGCAGGTTATTGTGCATACAGAAGCCCAGCGTCACCCAAATCATCAATTTCTGGTTTGACAAAGTGGTTTCTGAGTATAACATGGCCATTAGCACTTCCAGATCACTGAACACCTGCCGGATTTAAACCAGAGACAGACTATAAATAACAACCAGTATAGTAAAACAAACAGAAACAGGTAGCTGATTGGATCTCCTCCCATTATGACTTATTTATGGAAATCAAGTTTCGAGTTTTTTTTTTTTTTAATTATAGCAGTACAGAATGGCTTTAACGAAAGCACACAGTGAGCTACGTATAATGTTTTGAACTTCACGTCCACATAAAAGTATGAAAAAGCCTATACAATAAAGACACAATTGTTGTCATGGTGTACGGATATACAGTTTGGGCACACCTGGCATTTTAAAAACATGTTTAATACAGATGAACATGTGGTCTTGTGAGTTTGCAATAACTTTTGCGTTTAGGCAAGAACTGGGTCTTATTCAGAGAACTGGGTATTGTTCAAAATGTTTCCCTACTAGTACCCGCAGCTTGACTTCAGTACAGATCCCAGTACAGAAACCAGAAAAGACTGACTGCACGTGGGTTGAACTGCACTGCAGAGTCAAGAACTGCTGACGTTAATAACTTTCCCCATTGAACCGGAAGGTCATTTAGTCTACTATTAAACTAAAACACTGTTATATCCCAACAGCAGCTACTCTAAACTGTAAGCTACTTCTGCCTAAAGTCACTTAACGATCACCTTTGATGAAGCATGTTGGGCTGTGTGGGGTATTTCAGTGAAACTGACAGTCAGTTTAATGTGCAGCAGTAACTGCTTGCGCATGGCAATGCCCCTACACCTCTCCTTACTGACCTCGTAATACAGGTTATCCAGTGATGATTAGTTGTTAGAGTTGGAACAGCTTTGTTTACCAAATTATGTGACAACAGCAATTCATTTTTTTTTTCAAAAAGTAAAACTGTTCAGCCCCAGAGTTCCTAACATAAGCCTGACGCCGACTGCAGAGCCACAACATAACTGCAAAGGTATAGAGGTTTGCCGTTATGAGACATGAAATGTTTTGGTTTCCTAAATAAGTGGTGCTTAAATAAGGTTTGGGGCAAAATGAACATGAATATGTGCGGTCATCAGCAGTCTGGAAAACTGTCAAATCATCATTTACACAGAACAGAATCTGTGTACCAAGAAGACAGTTTAATGATTGTAAAGCTGAATGATTAGGCCAAATATACCCAAAGTATTAGCAATAAGAGCCGTTTGATATTACGAAAACCTCTGTAGGTTTCCATTCTTACTTGATTGAAATAGCGAGAACGTTCAAATTGCAAAAGAAGGCGGTGTGCCACCAAACTTCTGAGGGACAGTGCATACCCTAAAGAACTTACCACTACAGAGACCCTAGTGAATACCCTGAAGACCAAAAAGCTCTGCGAGACCTATCTACAGCACAAGAGAATTTCCACTGACCTCAAACACCAGCAGATTTGCCAAAAGTCAAGCGTTTGACTACTACAAAAAGCTCCACTTGGCTTCCTCTACAACGCAGACAGAGTTGTTATGTGGTAGTTGTTGCTGTCCCCAAGCACACGGTGGCAGGTTGACCACTAAAGCTGAAGCCAGTAATGGCTTACACTGTAATCTAGCAGTTACCAGACTGACTTTATTGCTAGCCACTGAATATATTCCTCGCAGCAGTAGTGACAAAGCTTTTCTTTTTTCTTTTGCTGAGACCATTTTTATTATTTTATTATGTTTAACTGCAATTTATTGTTATTAAAATGAAAGGCAGCAGAGCAAAATGGTTCAAGTCCACGTCCATGACGCCTGTCTGAAAGTCCTGCAGTACCAGCGATGTCCTTCCAAAAGCAATAATGAGTAGCCTCCCATCAAAATATGTCCCTTTTGAGTTGTCGAATGATGTCCTCCACAGATCTTCTAACAGTTTAAGAGCAGTCAGAAGGAGACACGCAGAGAAATGTCCAAATATCTGTCAACCGTGCATGCGGGTGTAAGCGTGCAAGGATGCGGGCGTCCTTCTAACTCTCAGGCTGGAGTCTCTGCAGTGTTGATCTCAGGCTGTCCCGAGCAATGGCACACGACTCCAACGACTTGTTTTGTCTGGTGGGAATAAACACATACACAGACGAAATAAGGATGGCAATAGGACAGGAGGGCGAAATCAGTGTTACTCAAACTCGGTCCTGCCCTGCACATTTTAGTGGATTCCCTGCTTTAACACACCCCCTGCATCTCTGAAAGGGCTTTCTAATGAGCTGATGAGTTGAATCAGGTGTGTTGGGAGCAGGGACAGCACTAAAATGTGCAGGACAGGGTGTCTACAGGACCGAGGTCGAGAAACACTGGGCTAAATTACTAGATTATGGCTGACTTTTCCATTAAAATTATTTTTGGTTAAAAATTTATTTGATAAACTAGCAGTGAATAATTGGCAACGTGCATACCGATAATGCATTTTTAAATTCCCCAGTTGGTCTTTTAGCATTTAAAAAAAAGTCAATTTTAAAAAGTAGTTTTTTCCTCTGTGTATTCACAGTGCTATATTATAAGATCAAATCACACAAAAAAGAAGTCACTTGTGAATGAAACGTCCCTAATAGCATGTAATTGGGCAGTCGTGGGCTGGAGGTTAGGGAACCAGCCTTGTAACCGGAGGGTTGCCGGTTCAATTCCCTCAACTGACAGTAACGACTGAAGTACCCTTGAGCAAGGCACCAAACCCCCAAACGCTAAATGCTCCCCGGGCGCTGTGGGCAGGGCTGCCCACTGCTCCAGGCAAGTGTCCTCACTGCCCCCTTGTGTGTGTGTTCACTAGTGTGTGTATGTGGGTGTTTCACTTCACGGATGGGTTAAATGCGGAAGACAAATTCCTCTGTGTGCAAATCACACAAATGGCAAAAAATGGCCCTAAATCTTAAATACCTCCATGAGCATGATTAACAGCTGTGATTCCATTTGGCATGGACTGGAAAAGTTTCTGGATGTAGGGAACATTAATGTTCAGACTGGGATTTTTTTCGGCACACCCAAATGCAGTCACTCCTTTTAGCCTGTCATTAACATCTGCTTTGGACCCATTTTCCACACATGCAACGAGACATTCACTGCACTGTACCACCAATCCTGTTGCACACCCCACAGGTATTATAGCCTGAGCATCTTCGTACAACGCCATCTGCAGGAGCCTGAATTTACTACCGCCTTAAATACCCAAGGTGACAAAATTTTTGTTCTTATATTTGTTTGTGTGTATATATAATATATTATATATAAGTCATTGTTGTTCAGAAACTTGTATTCTCATACTCATATTCTGCTTCGTGACTAATCTTATCTGTAACAAAGTCACTGTGACACACAACATCTTGATGTTTGCTGCTTTAAATTATGTTTTAAATTATGTTAATTATTGTTTTTGAAATAGTGTACATTTTTTCAAATAAAGTATTTAAATTATTTTTCAAAGGGTTTATTATTGTTTGGCTAGGTTCATATTTATGAACCCTTTATTCCATTTTGGTCATTTTTTTTTTAAAACTCCTCAACTGATGCTTAAAATAATCAAAAGATTACTTCTAGAATTACTTCAATTAACTCTATAAATTTAGCACGGTTGTAAGTCGCTCTGGATAAGAGCGTCTGCTAAATGCCTTAAATGTAAATGTAAATTTACAGATGTATTATTTGACAATTCTTTAAGTTTTCTTCCTGTTCTTTCTTAAATTGCTTATTTTTGCAAACACTGAACAAAAATGTGGCACAACTGTTTTGTTGGTACATCTTGTTCAGTTAGACTTACTTACAAACCTCAAAAAAAGAAGCTACATATTAAAAATGGTAGTATGTGGGCAGCCATGTTGTAGACCAGATGGAATTGAGTGGGCTTTATGAGTGTGTGTGTTTGTACCTGGCCATAAACGCATGCAGTACAGCGATGTGCTCTCGGGGGAAATAGTCCTGCTTCACTGCGTGCTCCAAACACTGCAAATGCCCAGCTACTACTGCCACAGGCTTCAGTTTATCCTCACTCTACACAGAGAGACAGAGAGACAGAGAGAGAGAGAGAGACATGAACATTTCTTTCTTTTATGGAAACATAATTGAACAAAAAACAAAAATGAAAGATGTATGCATCTGTATAGTAGGGCTGCAACTCTTGGTTATTTATGTTGATATTGACAGAATAAAGCTGTTCTACTAACTTTGATCTAAACTGGCAACTGTAACCTGTATAACAAGTCACACCTATTGGAATCAGCACTTGTCATGACAAGCTTATGCAGGTGTCTTAAATATCATTCTACAGTAAAGTGTTACCACACACAGTAGGTTTACTACAAACCCAATTCCCAAACAGTTAAACAAAACCAGACAACAATGATCTGTAAATTCGTTCTGGTCCATATTCAGTTGAAAACAACACAAAGACAACATAGTGAATGTGTCAACTAATCGCTTTGTTTTCTCCTATCTATATGTTTATTATAAATTTTAAACCAGCAACACGTTACATTCCAAATGCTGGGACAGAGGCACGTTTACCACTGTTAGCTCACCTTTCCTTTTAACCACATTCAGTAATCATTCAGGAACAGAGGACACAATCACGGTCGATGTGAATGTGGAATTGTGGAACTCAACAGTCTGGATTGTAAGTTACGAGTGATCAATAGTATTTTTTGTTTTTGTGCACAAGATACTATGCGAGATGTCAGATTCTGAGGACTGTTTATTTGTAAGCATATTCCGAAGGCAGCGTTTTATTATGGGTCTCTAATGTGGGGGCTTTGATGACTGAAGAACTAGCCCGAAACGACTTGAGTCATGAGTCATGATGTGGGATCTTTCATGTATTCAACAACAGCTAGAATGTAAAAAGTCCTGGAATGTGGGGGAAGCGTTACAGTCATGTTTTCCTCATTGGCGGACCGCAGTGTGTGGGTGTGTGTGGGAGTGTTTGTGTGTTTTACCTTTAATAACCCAAGCATCACCAGTAATGAGGAGATAAAGCTGAAGGTCTGTGCTGATGGCAAGGAGAATGTTTTTCTCAAAACAGCATCTGGAAAGAACAAGCACACTGTCCTTTAGCTCCACATTTATAGGGAACATTTGCAAGCAGAGTAAGACGCAAGGGCACAATTTTCAAATCGCAAGAGCAGAATTTTAATTATAGACCGTATCATCAGCCCAGTATTATAGGCTATAAAAACCATGTGTGTGGTCTGCCTGTAGTGGGTCCAACAAGAGCAAACACCAGTGTAGAGGTCAATAGTATGACAATATTATTATTATAATGTGATGATTATAAGAAGTTTTCATTAGAAACTCACTGTTAGTCAGGTGAACTACATTTTACATTCAAGCCACATACATACACACACGTGTATATATATATACACACACACACACACACATATATAAAATGATGTCAAGGCGCCAGACACATCACTAGTTACATCCTACTACTCCTACACCTGGGTAACGTTTAGTTAATATTATAACTGAATTAATAATTCAGTAATCTAGCTGGAAGTGTACAGATAATTATCATATGAGCTCAGATGTTGAATGTATAGAATGAATGTCAATGACCAGGTGAACTGTGGGAATTGACATTCTGTCCTATGCTCTTTTGTGTAACCCCGCCGATTGTATGCTCCAAGTAGTGGGAGGGGCTTATGGGGTATGAAATAGGTATGAGGGAAGATGTAAAGTGTAGCTAGGTGCACATGTGTAGCTGAGGGGGACTCGATGGCGTCCTAAACCCAGAAATGTACAAGTCCCAATGGAAAGTATTATTACAGGTTGAAAGGAGCCTAGTAACTGTTATGTTCTTTTCCTTTCTTTTATTTTTCTTTTTGAAACTTATGTTAAAACACGCATGCAATATCAAATAAATTCTGGAGTTCAACTGGACCCAACTGGAGTGTCTCTCAGAATGTCCTGTGGCAGCCTCATTTTACCGACCACTCGCAACCACACCACCACATACATATACATGTACCAGACCTTTGACTTATAGACAATGATCACAATTTAGTATTGGTTTTTAGCTGCAGTATTGGTTAGAATAATCACAATTAGAGGTTTTCTCCAAACTGTTCAACGCTACATCAGAGGTCTTCAAATCTTATCCTGGATTTTGTGACCACCATGATATTGGTGGTCAAATGGTTACCGTAGCAATTCAGAAAACTACCAATGACTATAAAATCCAGGACTGGAAACTGGCTCAGAAGTGATGACTTCACAGAGTGTCAGAGCACAGTCTCCTGAAGTGGCTAGGCTTGGGTGACAGGGTGATTAAAATATTAAATGTTTTATTCTCTTATTGCAGCTTCATAACGCAGCTCTCGGAACAAGAGGTGAAATAATTATTAGCAATGAGGTTGGATTATTCTGTACTAACACTGTTAAAAATGTGATTTCACTGAAGGTTTTCATTTAACAAGCTGATGTTAAAAAGGCATGTAAACTAAAGACAGCATGGAGGTAAGTAGAACTCGTCGCAGGTGTGTCTGTGTTTGAGAGGGGATAAATGAGGGGGATGATGATATAATCAATAATCATGACTTTTCTTAAACAGCAAAATATCTCTGCTAATCATCTTTAGATGTCAGCCAGGTCTAGAGTATAGACGGTTTGTGGTGTTGTTGGTTTAAGTGTCTATGAAGATGTGTTACAAGCGTTGGAGCTTACCAATGCTCTCCAGCACTGCTGCCTTCACCTCGGGATCCTCTTCCTTATACACAGACGAAATCTTCAGGAAGGCTTCTACAGTCCTCCCCACATCTGCCACGTCCACCTACACATGCACATACACAAACTCAAACTGATGTCTCTGTCATTCTACATGCAGGGACACTTCAGTCAGGAGGTTTCTAAAAGGCTCCATGAAAGTAAGGTTAACAGTACAACAGCATGCTGGGAAAACTGCGGCTTCCTTCAGGCGCTACCTGCTGCTGGATGAGCTCGGCTCTCTTGTTGCCAAGACGGAGCAATTTGTCTGGAGACGGAAAACAGAGGAAGGACGAAACGTCTGGAGGTCGGGAGGCTGAAGGAGGAGTCGACATCTGGACATACACAAGAACACAGGCCTCGGGTCAGTCCCCGGTGTTAGCACTGGGCTGGTGTGCCTCAGTGAACCAACTAGGATTGTAACGTTTAGTCATCTTGGCAGTCTATTACGAAAAACATAGATGCCTCAACACTTCATTTACACGGACAACAAGCCCCATCACCACATGATAGCTCAATTAGTCAATCACTTGATTGCCAGTACAGTAACGAGCAGCAGCAGCAGCCCAGAACACAAAACAGGCTAGATGGTTAGAATAACGTATGTACATTAAGCTTGTCTCAGCAATGAAATAAAAATCAAATTTGATGGATTTACTATTAGTAGTTTGGATCAGGAAAGGAGCTTTTGTTTTTAAAATGTTATAAAAATCTGATAAACCGAACACAATACAACTATTGCCTCCAAGAGAGGGGAACCAATAATTCTTCTCTTGGCTGCAGCAGATAGTATATTTATACAAATCTAACTTTCTAAAAAGTGCGGGCATTATCCGAATCCCAAATAAAAACAGACAACAGTTATTTGTCAATCTCCTGAATTAAGGGTACTAGGGAACGTTAGTGAGTAAAACAGTTGTAATATTTGTATGATACTACACTTGAGTGTTGTATTAAACATTCAGCAAAGCCTGAATGATGAATATTAAACCCGCTGATCAGACCTGTCTGAGAACATTATCCAGGTTTATGTGACGATCAACGAATGAAAAAAACATGGACAAACAAATGTGCAGATGGACGGATGAACAAACAAATAAACAGCAGCAAAGGAACGGACGAATACACATACCGCCAGACGGAAAAGTGAAGAAATGATGAACCGACATGTGAATTATGGAGCAGGGGAACGAACACTGCATTGGTGTATGGATAAACAAATGGACAGGCAGCTCCAGACCGGTGGGCTAGCTTCCTAGCGTTCTGGTTATGCTGGGTTAGCTTTAGTTTGCCAAGTTTCTCAGATTTTTGAGACGTTGTGATTGGTTGGGTAATGCTTACAGAAGCGTTACCTGTGATTAGGACCACCCAGTTTACATGGAAAAGAGAGACTCCGAAAGGATTTTGTGAAGGTAATAATGAGGCATACTTTATACATGTACACTGGGGGCCCAAACTCAGACACACAGATTCAGTTTCAAAAATCAGGTCACGCTTATCGCTTACTGTAAATAAAGCCCAGTCTGAAACTGATACCTGGAACATGTTTAAAGAAGTTTGAACCGGGATAATTTAAGACTAACAATGTTGGGAAAAAAATAGGCGTGAACATAAATGAGCATCTAGGGGAAGTCTAGTCCTTTATGGCCAAGGTCAGATTGAGATCTGCCACTCGGCCCAAATATGCGTTAGTAATTTCAGGCATTTCACACTCAGTGGTGCATTACGTGATCAAAAGGTTCAGGAAATCCGGAGACGTGTGTGTAGGCCAAGAACTACAACTGAAAAACCAGCAAGCTTCTGCGATGGACGTTAAACCACGACCTCAGGAACACTTTGCCAAACTGCAGACAAACACTGTTCATTACTACATCAACAAAGGCAGGCTGAGTCTGTACCGTGCATGGTGGTGGGCGTGCTTTCGCATAACCGCTCCTGCAGCATTAAACATATGAATGCTGACCTGACTGGGTTTGCTGGGCTCATCTTCTCCCTCTTCCTCATTTTCCTCATCTTCGTCAACGTCTTCCTCTTCTTCTTCCTCCTCCTCATCATCTTCCTCCTCTTCATCTTCGTCGTCCTCCTCCTCCTCTTCATCATCATCGTCATCATCATCATCATCTGGTTCTCCTTCATCATCACTGAAAGTGGTATCAGAGAAAGGAAGAAAGGAAAGGACCTTTATAATTGAGACTACATAGAATATAATGGGAAATAATTCCAACGTCAGGTTTCAAGAAAAACATAATAATAATAATAATAATAATAATAATAATAATAATGTCAGAAATTAAATTTGGTCATCTGTGCTTCGAGCAAGAGGCAAGGTTTGATTTGGTCAGGGATCCAACTGTTCTCTGCAATACTAGTGTCAGAAAGAGGATTAAATATGCAAATTAACTCTCAAACCAAGCACTAATTCATGTCGAGAGCTTCAGAGTGCTTTAGTGGGTGTTTTGATGCATCAGTCAAGTCATTTAAACAAATCAGATTATTTTGTGGGTCATTCTGTGTCCACGTCACATTATTTTTTCACTGCTTTGATAATATATTGCTGCTTAATGTAGTAATATAATTACAACATTAATATTGTGTTCGTGTCGCTCCACCCAGCCTGTGCTGTTGTTCTTGGTCTCTTGCTTGAGAATGTTAGAATGCCTGCAAACAACAGTCATGCCCGCAGCACTCCACTGCAATGCTGAAACAATGACACCGGGGTGAAGAGAACGTAATATAAGGGAATACAAGTCCGTTTGAAGGGAATGGGATACTTGTTCGGTTCAACTAGCTCAGTTTTGGTGGTTTTGATTGTTTGCCTGTGCATATAATCAGTCTCCTTCGGTGTTTGGTAAAAAAAGTTTCTACTTGGACCTTTAATACACCACGGGCGTCTTACCTATGATATCCTTTATATCATTTAAAATCCCAATGCCCTGATAGGATTCTGATTCTGATTCTAGGAATGACAATTACCTTACGGAATTTACCTCTGAAGACTGTGCTGTTAGAGGGACACAAGTGATGTGTTCAGTGATTTGTAAAGGACGGGGGAGTTCCGTACCTCAGAGACCCCAGCATTTCTCCCATGTTCATGTTCTGCATCAGCTCCCGTAGGTTCTGGCAGCCATCCTCACCAAAACAGTTACCTACACACACACACACACACACACACACACACACACACACACACACACACAAACAAATAAATAAATTAATTAATTAATTAATTATAGTAAGTGTACAAACCACAAACTCTATATACTGTATTATTATAAGCATTTTAACTACTAACTGATTCTGAATCATCCTAATTTAATTAATCAAATTCAGAAATAAATCAAATTGTGGTGAAACTTGACATTTCTGAATCATCTACATCCCAGAGATACACATCAATAGAGCAGCAGTAATAGAAGACAGAGGGAGGTATGTATCTGAAGTACCATTGAGGTCCAGTTTTTCTAGTTGATCTTTGTGTTCGACAGCTTTTGCAACCGCTAGAGCAGCTTCCTCTGCGATCTCTCCAAACGACAGATTCAACTCCTGAGAAACAGTAAGCGACAAAGACAAAGCAACGTAATACACTCTCGATATGAGCACTCAGGTTACTGTCGGCGATAACAAAACCAAGTTTTAGATCAAATATTTCTCATTCGTAGCTCATTGAAACCAGTGGAGACATTCTGTTGGTTTCTAAACTTTCAATCTATACCATGAGTGCAGAATCAGAGGTATTTCACTAGAATTTAAATTTAGCACTTTGTACCTTGAGAATTGGGAGTCCTTCTGTTAAAGCATCAGCTATAGCGATGGCTCCCTCAGACCGAACCAGGCAGTCCCCAAAGTTTATCACCTGAACACTGCGCAGGTGCTTCAGAGCCTGAGAGACAGACAGACACAGACAGGCCACATGTTTACATCCCATTCAGCTATAACAACTCTGTTCCCCTCAGTCTTTCATCTCCAGTAGTGTTAGGCAATATATTGCATGTACGGGCGTACTGGTATTGGTGTTGCACAGCACCACAGATTTTTTTTTTTTAGCTGCACTGATTGAAACAAAAAGCTATTATGCATGCAATTTGTTGGGTGCTTCATGAGGTCAATAAATTAAATAAAATAAAAATAATAAAATAAAATAAATTATTATTATTATTATTTTGCAAGTCTCCCTTTGGTTTCATTACAAGAGATAAACAGTGCTATCAAAACAAACTGTACTGCTTTAAAACAAAATAAATAAATGAAAAAAACTAAATATAGGAAAGAGTAGTCTCTGGTATGTGCACAGTACTGTAGGCGTGTAGCATGTAGCAGGAACGGCGTACCTGAGCCATGGCGATCGCTCCCTTCTTAGTGAAAGTGTTGTCATTGAGGTTGAGCACCCTGAGCTGAGGGTTGTGCTGCACAGCATTGGCCAAAGCCGCCACTCCAGCATGGTTGATGCCGTTCTGAGGCATGTGGATTTCCTCCAGAGTGCCAATCAACTAGAGAAACAACAGAAGCACAGCTCTAGCTATAGCAGACACTACTAACATTGCAGACAATGTAGCAGCAAACTGTGAAGGCAAAAAACAGCATGCAGACTCTCAAACGGTGTTTTAACCACTGGTTCAGTAAAGGGATGCGTGTTGAGACTTTGTGTAGACCTAGATAGTTTCAGCAGGGGGTTGGGGCAGAACGCAGAAATACATTTTTGGCAGACAAAATTTGACGAATCAAGTCATATATGGTGTTTCTTTCTTAAAACCCTATTACTATACCCAGGTCAAAAGGTCAGCGTCTAAGGAATTTGTCAGACATCATCTTCAGAGCACCTTCATCAACAATTACAGCAGACTATAGTGCACAGAGGCCATTCAAAAAACTCTGCCCATCATTTATGTTCTGCCAAACGGACTATACTGGTTCCTGAAAGCTCTTTGTGCTTGGACCCCCATAAATGCCACTCACAATGTAGTTTATAGATGAACGCTTCACTGCCCGAGTGGTTACAACAGTCCAGAGAAATCAGTGTGACCTGTGTCAATTTCATGCTGATTAGCTTTTTTTGCCTTCATCGACTGAAAGCTAAAGAAACAGGAACATGTGGAAATGAAACCGACATCACCGCTCGTGAAACTACGCTCTCTTTGTGAATGCTGACTAGTGTGCGTGTTTTACCTGAAAGGCCTGCGCCAGTGCTGTAGCACCATCATTCTCCAGCCTGTTCCTGCCTGCAATGAAGACTTTCAGGCTCAGGGGGGCGCCGAGTTCACGGGACTTCTTATGGCACACAGTTAGCGCTGCTGCCAAGATCTAAAGCGTACAACATCAAAAAGTCACAATGAGCTGCAGACTTTAGTTTACAGGCCAATGTGTCAGTCCCTTTCATATAACAGAGACCTGTAACTTCTCAGTTATAAACAGAGACCACACTAACATCCTTCCAACTTCCAAGCCTGTCACTTAACACTGGGCCTTCCTCCTACCTTCCCTCCACCAATGCCCATGCCACAGTTGTTGAGACGCAGTTCCTGTAGCGTGTAACAGGCACTGCTCTTCAGCAGCTCCTCGATGCCCTTGACACCATCAGGACCAAACGCGTTATCACTCAGATCCAGCACCTTCAGCCTAGCTCCAGCTGTCATCAGAGCTGCTCCCAGAGAGTTCTGTGAATCAGCAAATACTAAACTTTATTAAGGCTTATTATGGTTATAAATACTGTTTACTGTGTTGGTTATCAAGAAGATGTAATGACCGCAAACAATGGACCCCCCCGCCCCGCCACATCTGTTCTATATTCTCCCCTCACCACCCCCATTTCTTTCTTCTTTGCCCTTTCTTTCTTCTCATTGCTGCTGCAGAACGTCTTACCAGTGCAGGAGGGATCTCGGAACGCAGACGGCCAGTAAACATATCACTCCAGTAGCAGAACTGGAATAAACAGAGGAACACATCCTCATAAAAACACAGAGAAATAACACTGAGGACTCACTAGAACACAGAGGCATCATCAAATGACCATAATAATATTTCCTACAGCGAATGACTTATTATTTATTCCCAGTGCCGGTTTTCCTCATTTTGAGCACCGCAAAGTCGTTTCCACTAGTACAGAACTGGCAGTGTCAGGCTGTTTTAACATGGTGAAACCTTCACTCAACTTTAGTGGCTTAAAGTCAACATACAAACCAACTTGAATTAAAAATAAATAAATAAATAAAATAAAAAAGTCAATAAAAACAGCAAGACCATGTGATTACTCGTCATTACTATGTTGTTCATAAGGGAAAATTTTCACTGGATCACTGGACAAGAAATGAAAACTGAAGATGGTTTACAGGGCGGCTGAAAAGAAGACCCAACCATTCACCATCCACCACATTTCTTTTTAACAATCTGGGTTAATTAGCGAGCTAACAGCAACAGCTCCTTTCACCAGGGTCTATTCTTCTTTAGCCTGCTGTTGATTTCAGTATGTAGATAAATTCTCCCCTCTCTTCATGTCTCCAATTTTACACACAGCTCCGAGTCATTTGGCAACCGAAATACAAAAATTACTACAGACGTGGTCTACAATCGACTGGGA
>CM067475.1:39989015-40005454 GCA_034552555.1 Semaprochilodus insignis | reverse complement strand
CAGTATTTATAATTATGGTCATAATGAATCATGCTGTTCTGAAAGTGCTGCCAATATTTACAACATGCATCAACATGTAATAACTATACTTTTCATCATATTGCCCAAACCTTTAACTCGGAAGTCTCACCAAAATGACCTGGTGAAATGAAACAAGCTCAGTTAAAACTTGATGATCTAGGTTCTAACTTTTTGTGTGTGTGTCTGTGTAGATGTTCTAGAACGCCAGGACTGTAAATATGGTGAAGCCTGCACATTCGCCTACTGTCAGGAAGAGATTGATGTGTGGACGCAAGAGAGGCGGGGCTTACTGACCAGAGAGCTGCTCTTCAACCCACTCTCCACCAATCAGAGACAGGCACTTAGTGTCCTCAGACTACTGAATATACACAACGGCATGTTCATGTTCCTCTGTGAGGTGTGTGTGGTGACATCCTTAATCCTTATGCATTGCCTTTAAACTACTACATGCTGATTCACAGTCTCATTCTTACATGTGCATCTGTACTTCGTATAGATGGCTTGTAAACTACAAACCAGCTTCAAATTAAAGTTCTAAACAGTGATCTCTAACTCCACTTTGACCTGCATTTGGAAACTTTTGTAATGTTTCACCTTAAGCTTTTTTGGCTATGTAGGTTTATTTTGAAATAGATGACTGAAGCACATTCCAAAGAAAGTTGGACCAGAGGCAGTTAAAGTTTAGGAAAATGGTGAATTATTCAGAAAACCTCTTACACAGGTGATGCAGCCTGCTTGGGAATAAAAGTAGTATCCAGGGAAGGGTGAGAGCTTTGTGTGGAAGGATGAGTCAAGGCTCACCATTCGTTAAAAAATGGCAATAATCCAGCAGTTTAAAAACAACGTTCCTCAAGGAGTGATTGTACAGAAGGTAATTTACCCTCTATGACTCTCATCATCGCCAAAGGGTTTTGGGAATCTGGAGAGATCTTTCATACAGGGTGAAACTATGCATATGGGGTAAGGCCATAAACCATAACTGATTGCCTGCAAACTTCAATCTCTTGGACAGCACAGCATTAAAAAAACAAGGCAATCTTTGATTGATTGATTGATTGATTGATTTATTAGTATTGGTAATATTGGTCTTTCGATAACACCATGTGTTCTTTCTCTTTGTGTGTGCGCGTGTGAAGGAGTGTTTTGACAGTAAGCCGAGGATCATCAGTAAGCGCTTTAAGGAGAGTCCGTCCTTATGCTCCAATGTGGTCTCGCACCATCAGTTCGACAAAAATAAGTTGGTCTTTTTTTTAAAATCTCAACGCAGTTAAATCTTTATCATGCTTGCAATGCTACAACTGCTTTATGTCGTTATTGATCTACGTTTTCCTTCTTGATCTTTTTTTTCCTCCCTTCCTCTCGGCTTCTCCCTCCCTCTGTCTCTCTCCTCAGGTGTCTGGTTCATGTGGTGAAGAACAGCAGTATCTGCTACAGTAAAGTTAGGCCACTGAGCTCTCTTTGTCAGTTTGACGTTTGTCGTCATGAGCTGCGTTACGGCTGCCAGCGTGAGAACAGCTGCTCGTTTGCACATTCTTTCATTGAGCTGGAGTGCTGGATACTGCAGAAAGACCATGGTACACTTACACATGTTCATGCTCATAAGCTCTGTCACGCATGCGCTTCCATTGAGAAGTCTAGAATCACATTTTCAATTGTCATATTCATTTTTTGTTACTTTGCCGACAACCTGTGTAAATCCCCATCCAGTGTAAATCATACAAAGTGGTGAGAATTAATGATTTCTGTATTGATTTCTAATAAATGGTCTGATCATTATCTTTAATTGTAGCCAAACACAATCTGACTAAACTAATAACACACAAACAGATGTACATTTTTGTGTGTGTTTTATTGAGCACATTGAGTGACATTCAGAGGGCAGGCTACATGTAGATCCCCCTTTAGCAACAATCACCTCCACCAAACGCTTTCTGTAGCGTTGAAGAGGAATTTTGGACCGTTTCACCCCAGCAGGTTGCAGTTCAACAGCATTTCAGATGTTTTGCTTGCACAGCCCTCTTCAGCTCATACCACATCAGGTCTAAACTCTGACTTGGCTTTGGGTCATTGTCTTGTTGCATCACCCAGCGTTTCTTCAGCTTGAGATCATGGACTGCTGCCCTTACGTTCTCCTGTAAAAATGATTTGATACACCTTTTCAATTTTTTGTTCCGTCAGTGATTGCAAGGTGTCCAGGCCCTGAGGCAGCAAAGCAACCCAAACCATGATGCTACCTCCACCATGCTTCACAGTTGCTGTGAGGTTTTGGTGTTTTGGTGTCCTTTCTTATTCAAACATAGCATTTGTGCATCAATTCTAAAATGTTCCATGTTTGTTTCATCTGTCCAAAGAACATTTTCCCAGATGTGTTGTGGTCCAGATCCAGGTGGTACTAGCCACACTTGAGACAGGCCACAGTGTTTATCTATTTATTTATTTATTTATTTATTTATTTATTGGGTCCTTCCATAAAGTCCTGAACTTTCTCTGTTTGTAGACCAGCAGATTGATATACACCCAGATCTTCAGCAATGCTTTTGTGGCAGTTTAGAGCTTCATGTATCTTTTATAACATGTCTTCTGAGGTTATCTGATCGCTGATCGTAATAAGGCACAGTTCACACGAACCCGTCTTGAGAAGAACTGATTTGTCAGTGCCTAGCTTTGTGTGCTGTCTTTATTTAATGGTCAGAGCAGGTCCGATCTCCTGTCCTTTAACTGAAACACCGTTTGCCAATCAACTCTTGGAGAAGTCATTAATACAGAGGTGTACTTACTTCTCTAGCCTGCACTCTGAATGTAAATTAATGTGCTCAGTAAAAGACACAACTGTATGACTGCTTGTGGGTGTGTCTTTATGTTATTAGTTGAGTTAGATTGCATTTGTCTATAACTGTAAGTTAGATAATGATCAGACCACATTTTGTTAGTGATCAGTGCAGAAGTCCAGGTGAGGGTGAAAAGTGTTCACTTGCTGTGTTTTTCAACTGTAAACTAGACACCAGCTGAAATGTGTATATTTTATTCAATGTTTAATGTAGTTTGGGAACAAAAAATGTTCAGCAATAAGCCTGCATGATGATAACAAACCATTAGGGGGCGACATATCAATACTCTTTTTGTGTGTGTGTCTGTGTGTGTCTGTGTGTGTCTGTGTGTGTGTGTGTGTGTGTGTTTAGGCACCACTCATGAGGAGATTGTGCAGGAGTCTAAGAAGCATTGGCACAAACAGAGAGTAAGTTTCCCCTTTGACTGCACAATCACTGATCTCCATCTGCTCCAGAGGCTCAGTCACACTGCTGCAGTCTTGAGCACTGCTGTTTGAAGATTTGGGTGTGGATTAGGCACATGCCTGTATGTCACTTTTTGGATCATGATGATCAGGTAATCATGGGTGACGGTCTTATCACAGAAACTATGTCCTCATGGTCGTTTCAATTAGTGCTGAGTCGGTGGTTATTTTTCAGTTTCGTGTGACATTATTGCTTAGCTGTGCTGCAATTGTTGAG
This sequence comes from Semaprochilodus insignis, assembly GCA_034552555.1. Classification (NCBI taxonomy): domain Eukaryota; kingdom Metazoa; phylum Chordata; class Actinopteri; order Characiformes; family Prochilodontidae; genus Semaprochilodus; species Semaprochilodus insignis. Next base: position 40,001,924 of record CM067475.1, on the reverse strand, counting down.
ACCATGGGAATATATATTTATATTTATTTGTATTTACAGGAATATATTTTATTTGATAGTTGTTGTCGTGAGAACCTTCAGAAAGCTGATATTATGTTAATTGACTTGAGCTAATTTACATGACGATTTTTTATTTACAACATTATATATCACAAACATTAATGAGTACTATGCAGAAGTCATCAAGCTAAACCGGACTGATTAGTCAAACACAATTACCACACACGCAGACCTGTACGATGTCTGACGAGTCTTCAAACGTAGTATGAGATTTGACATTTTGGAGGCTAAAAACCAGAATGAACTGAGCTGAAGCCTGAATACTGAATAACATGGGGCCTAATCTTTAGGTCAGGGGTGTAAAGTCATAAAGGTGACTGGCTGTAGGTTTTTATTGCTAAGTTTCATTCCTGTAAGTTGGAGCACACCTGATTCCACTTGTTTATTCAGTTGCTCTCAGCCTTTAAAAAAGCTAAAGTGCTCCTCCTTTGTCGGAATGAAAACCTGCAGCTACTCTGGCCCTTTGCGGATAAGACTGGAAACCCCTCCTTTAGATAATAAATTATTCCTGTTTTGAAATCTGGGAAAACCTGCCGGTGTGGCCTCATCTGTGGGTTTCATCTCTTTTAATGGTGTGCAGAAATGCTGATTGAAAGCTAGTAACTCCACCCTGTAGGGATTGTGAGTTATTGTGGAGAAAAATAATTCTCTGTAAGCATTAAAATCCTTTACTTGGTGATTCAGTATTTTCACAGTTTACAGTGCACATGTGCAGTGTTCGAATGTTGATAACATTATTTTGTCCTACTCCCAATACTGTTATTGTAAAGCTGATACACTCCTACTGCTCTTCAGAAATTCACTGCACTTACATTGGTTTAATTAGTCACTAGCAATGACATGACTGACAGACTCACTGTGTAATAGAGTCAGCTTTTCATTGAATGCCCTATAATAGTTCATAAACACAGAAATACATAACATTATGTTCTCTTTCACTCTCAGCCAGGGAACCTGGTCCCATCTCAGACCAATGGCGCTGTAGCCAAAGGCGAGGGGTTGGGTAAGGGGGCAGAGATGAACGGAAGAGTGGGAGCCGTTCAGACTAGCGGGAGTGTTGCCACTGGAGCCGGAGATGTGTCGGTGGTGAAGGACATGCGGCTGGTGATGAAGTTCGTCTGTGGTCAGTGCTGGAGGGATGGGCTAGTGAGCGAACCGGACAAAGCACTAAAATACTGCAGTGCCAAAGCAAGACATAGGTACGTGCTGCCTTCAGCCTCAGCAGTGCACCTACAGTTACGGTCTTTACTCAAGGTTTCATTGCCTGTAGCCTAAATACACAGTGAAGTGTGTTGAAGTAAACCTTGTTTGTTCACAGATGGTCTGTCTCTCGCTCTGTCTCTCGCTCTGTCTCTCGCTCTGTCTCTCGCTCTGTCTCCTGCTTTTGCTCTCACCCTCTGTAGCTGGACAAAAGAACGGAGGGTGCTTTTGGTGAAGTCACAGGAAAGGGAGAAGTGGGTGGCCGTACGACCTTTGCCCTTTGCAAAGACCTACCCCCAGCAGTATGAGGTGAGCATCATAACAGCCCTTTTTTATGCAACGACATGTTCAGTACTGAGGGGGAAGGCTTTAACGACGATGTCAAAAATAGGGCAAATTATTTTTAAAGTATCACAAACTTTAAAATTAAACTTTTGTATTTGTGAATCTCCAGTTCTGGAAAAATGTAAGAGACCACCTCAAAATTATCAGTGTCTCTAGTTTTACGGGTTTGTGTTTGACCAAAATTATCAGTTTGTCTAGTTGTACAGTTTCTGGGTTTGTGTTTGTCCAAAATGAGCAGTTCTGTTTTATTCTATACACTACTGGAAACACGTCTCCCAAATTCCAGATCAGATATTGTATTTAGATCTGTTTATTTAGAGAATCACTAATGACCCTCCAGAAGCCTGTTTTTAGAACCATGCTCGCTGTGCATTTCACCCCAGCCACCACTCGCCAGGCTTTCTGTAGGTCACTTGAGGTCATCTTACGGTGGTTAAGTGACATTGGAATGAGGTGGCGCTCATCACGGTCAGTAGAGAGTGGTTTTGGCCCTCTGCCAGTCTGTAGCTGTGTTGTCCTGTGTGTTTGCTGCTTGACCTTGTTCTTATGAACCAGACGCTCACTGTATCTGCCAGTAAAGCTAGAACCGAACCTTCTGTTCCTCACTGAGAACCTGCTGTACATGGGGAGATGCTGATTTAAGAAGAAACTCGAGCGGTCTCTTATTTCCAGAGCTGTATATGGAAGGGAATGCTGGTTGGGAATGGGATGGATCAAATTGCACAGACGGAAAAAAAGGATTTGTACTTGTTGCACACTCAGAATCAAAGATGCACCGTTATCTTCATTTTGTTTATATTGCCATTGAGGTATCCGACATTGCAATTAACGTCCATATGATGCAGCAGTGCACTCAGATGCTGCATGAGATTCATGATACTGGCAGTCATTCTGACAGATTGGACTGCAACACAGGATGTGTAGGGTGGAGGAGACGGGATTTGTTGTTTCCTTTGCTTCTATATGAATCATTTAGAATACTGAAGAAACTTTAATACTAGGGAACTGAAGAAGCCATAATACTTTAGATTAACCATTTAATTAAAATTAATAATAGTCAGTAAGTGAATTGATTATGATCAGTAGTTGCCCTGTACAAAACACACCCTCCTTTGTCTAGCCCTTTGAACTGTCGGTTTGCTCCTATAACTGTGATGAATGAAGGATGAAATGTTTGTGTCTTGCAGATCTGTGTGCATGTGTTGAAGCAGAAGAAGTGCCACTACATTGGGAACTGTTCTTTTGCCCACAGCTATGAAGAAAAGGAGCTATGGACCTACATGAAGAATACTGGCTGTGAGCTCTGACATGCCTCTACATATGTATTATCTGCATACACAATGTGTTTATTTGTACCACTAACAGTTTTGATAGAATTTAAGGTAATCTAGAACGTGTTTTATTACTATATGGTGCCTGTTACATAAAACCGAACACATTGTTATGGCTAGATCAGTGACAGCACGGTCGGGGGAGGCGTTTCTGAAGTTAGAGATGTAGCCACCTGCCTGAATACAGCTGTTGAAAAATGGGAATGTTCTGTTTTGCAGTGCGGGACTTGCAGCAGGTCTACGATGTATGGCTGACAACAGCCAATCAGAACAAGCGAGCCGAGGCCACTTCATTGCTTCAGTCAGCAGAGCAGAAACAGATAACTATGCCTACAGACTTTGCTGAGCCTATGGTGAGTAGTGTCTCTGTACATCTTCCAAAATGACCCAAACTGTCCTGATGGTAAAACTGCTTTTCACAGGACAGGATCGTTCACTTGTGTTACAGAGCCTTGGTAAATGTTTATAATATCATCTCTCCAAATATTTGGAGTCGAGATGTTTCAGTGTAGTAAAAGAACATCATAGAACATGGCACTGTCACAGGATGCCCACTTTGCCATGAGTGAGTTCTGGTTTTGTTCTGCTAAATCTGCCCCGGGACGCGTAGAGTGACACTGCCAGTTGCTGAAGCACATAGTGTCTTCTATTAAAGTAGAGATGGACCTTTATTGTGGGCCATAAATGTCAAAATGATAAAATACCCTCATCAACAGTTCTGCTAATTTTTGCTAGTGGCTCTATGGGATTAAAGAAGAGTTAGCGTTAATCCCCGCCCCCCCTATATTGATCCCACCAATTGTAAATTTGACCAACCAAGGCTGGGTGCTTCCACTGCCTGTTCCTAATGATGGGTTCCTCTAACATGTAAGGCCTTCAGTTCAGCTCTGAGGTATCAACCAGTGGGAGTCCCTACTTTTCTATATCTCTCTTCAGACCACAGATAATTTTTTTATTCTAGAGTACTATTACAACAGAGTTTAAATAAAACAAGCATGTTGTATGGGACATGTGCATGATCCCACGTTCTAACAGACATCGTGTTTGCGAGTTGGTAGTTTGTAAGAGGTAAATTTGTCAGTTTGCATGTTCCTCCCTTGTTTTTGCATTATGTCATTACGTCTGTCCCCAACCACGCTCTCTGAGCACCTTCAGCTGGGCTCATCTGCTTGCAGCGCACGTCACTCAGGGTTGGAATGCACTCGTCTGTCCTAGTTCATCTGTACATCTGTCTCACATTTGCCTTCTGTCTATGAACTCCTTGTGCACATCAGGATGGATTTCACTGCCGGCTGTGTGGTAAAAACAGTAACAGCGAGCGTCAGTGGCAGCAACATATCTCCTCAGAGAGGCACAAAGACCGTGTGTTGAGTGGAGCAGGAGAGGAAGAGAGCCTCACCTGGATACACCGTTTCCCTGGCCACTGCTTCGCTCTCTGCCCCAGGTACACGCACCCTGCTCACCTGTCACTAAAAATCTTTGTAAGCGGTAGTTTGGTGGAAAATATGTCCTCTGCATTTCTTCTTACCGCAAATATCTCCACTCAGCCCAGACATGTTTGGTGTTCAGAGGTTTTTTTTTTTTTTTTTTGGTTTGCACTGGAGCTACAAGGCTGGAAGTCTGTTACCAAAAAAAAAAAAAAAAGAGAGTTTGAGTGAAGCAGGTCACATTTCAATACCTTCAGCAAGCTCTCGCCAACTTCCACTCACCAGTCAGAAGTGTGGCACACCTATTTTGCACAAGAATGAACTTGCCGCTGTTATGTTGATCAACCAAATCAGAAAGTTTGCCAACGAGGTTGGTGGATAACAAATGAAATTTACGATTAAACCAAAAGGCACACACAAGACGTTAGAGATTACAGTAAAACTTGCTAGAAGTAAAGAAAACCATTTTATTAACAAATTGTTTACTTTTCCAGATGAAGATGAAGCTGCCAAGTACATCAGTATACTGTAGTGTAGTATAGTATAGTATATGGTCAGTAAATCCACCAGAATGTACACTAGGACTGTGTGTTGATGAGTTGATTGCTATTTTTAGAATTATTACTTGATCGAGAGTTCATCATAAGCTTTCTAAAAAGCTAATGCTATTAGCATGTCCGCAGGATGGGTTTTTGCGCATATTTTCACACAACACAGAGGACAAATATAAGCTTTGTTGGATTCTGTGCAAGATTCTGTGTAAATATAGGCATATGTGAGTGTGCACAGAGCTATGCAGCGTATTGTTTCCTGGCAGCCAATAAGATAAGTTAACTAGAAAGCAAGGATAGCTAATTAGCTGAAGTAGATGCTTTAGATTGGGGAAAAAAATCATTAATCATGGTTATTATAACTGTTCCAGCTGTCACTCGAGATGGTGGAAACTAAACTAAAACTAGTAGCAGAACCGTAAGTTGGTTACCATTTGGTACAGTTCTTATTTTTGAATGTGTCTCTATTAAACCCTGTAATTAAATATATGGCTGGTGCAAGGTCATAATTATATGCCAGAAATTACTCACACAATGTTGCGGAGTGTATGTCTATTTTTTTTTTCTTTTTTAAATACCTTTGTTTTCCAGCTTGTTGGTTAAAATGGGATGAAATCCTGTTGTACTAATACAGCACTAACTATTGTTATCCACCTGAATGCAAGTTCTTTGCTGTTATGACATAATACTAACTTGTCCTTTAGCTGGCCATGCAAACTTTGTAATGCAAAACGTTTTTTGAGAAGTCTAAACACAGCATACGTACATCTTGGGAATAATTGCTTTGTTTCTCTATATGCCTCAGAAGTAAAACTAAAAACCTGGAAATATTGGAAATATTCAGTGTTTAAAAGTAATTACTGATTGGCTGATAAACAGCTTTGGCAGTCGCATTAGATTGCAGTAAGTTCTGTACTATTTATTCTTTAATTAGGGTGAAGTGGATACTTGTGTTCACCCTTCGCCCCTTCATGGGTTCATCTAACGTCCTCCATTTGAGCTAATTAAGTATGAAACTGCCGTTGAGATGACTATAAGGATTCCCTCAGCTGGAAGCGGTAGGACCAGAGTGGACCAGGGATTGTTGACACTGGTATAATTGGCTTCCTTAGCCTTAAAGCTCCAGTTCTGTATTAAAGAAGCTCGTGTTCCTGGACTAACGAGGGCGAGATTTAAATGTAAATTTAATATTTTATACTAGACACCAAAAAACTACAATATCATCATGTGAAGAGAACTGACAAAACAGTAACCTAACTCAGAGAACCGGTAAAACCGCTGCCACTGGATTACAGTATTTATGTTATTAAAGACTTTGCTGCTTATTTGCTTTTATGAAATGAAAACTGAGCAACTCTCAGTTGACAATCAAGTCATGTCTGTCAGAAAAGCACGGTCTAAAGCTTTTGGGGCCACATTTTGTTCTCTGTCGTTATTGTTGTAGTTTCTTTAGCTCCTTAAAATTGGTGACGGGTTTCCTGTTGGTCAGGACCCTGCGTTACCCACTAACTTAGGATCTGCTAAGCATACACGGCATCAAAAGCTTTCTTTCTGTTTGCTGTGGCTGGAAAAACTCCGGTGAGACCGGAATTAATTCGTGTCATTGTCACAGAGTTAAGTTTTGCAGGGCCTCTTTGTATCCAGCGAGCTGCCAATATCATTAATGCATTATGTAAACAGTACAGCCCCATGTACAGCTAGTAACACTAATACTTTATGTCCCCTGGGCTTTTAGAAATGTTGAGAGCCGAAAGCTTAATAAACAGCGAAGCGGATGTTTAAAGGTTTTGTCAGGACAGCAACTAGGTGCTCATTAGTATCGGTGGTTCTTGCTTATGCACAGGGAGATTGTCTTCTTGATTCTAGGTTCTTCTCATTACTTATTCATGCTCTTAGGGAGTTTGTCCTTTTGAGTCTTGGCTCCTTTTAGTGGTTCTTCCTCATGCTCTTAAAGTGTTGCTTCTTTTAAGTGTGGGTTTATTCAGTTCATTCTTCATTGTCAAGTTTTTCCATGAACCATACACCATACAGTGGTTTTTAATGGGTTTTAGTTTTGAAATCCTGGACTGTAGACTGTACATGATCTACACCATCCCTTCTTATTAAGATTTAGTGTGCAGCTGTGTAATTTGCATGTAGTTGCGATGAACTCCTCAAATAAGTATTAACAGTTGTGTCTGTGAATCATAAGGAAACATGTTGTTGGCACGGCTTACACGACAGCTAAAGCTTTTGGGAAATAGAGACTGAAACTGGGAAGCGGTGAGGCTGTTAAACAGCACAGAGCGCTCTTATGGTTTATTGCATTTTAGTTTTGATTTGATCTTTTTACGCTGGTGACAGTAGCCGCCTGGCTAACACGCAGTGTGAACATCTATTCTGAGTGTGTGTTTACTTCTCAGCTATGCGTTTATGTTTGTTTTCCTTCTAACAGACTGTACAAATTAGTGGAAAATCTTTTCTTGATCTTTTCAGATCCTAACTTGAAGTTGAAGTTTCTGTAATCTGGCCCAGTGCATACAGCAGAGGAGCGAAGAGGTGGTGACTGGTAGTGAGAGATGCTTTGCCCAAGTGACAAGGAAATACAATGTTTGTTATTATAAGAGGTGTAAAGATGTTTTCAGTTAAGTATGAAACAGAGCATGGGAGCAGTGTGGAGAGGGGGTGAAGCAGTGTGATTTTGACTAGAGTGCCGAACGAGTGTCCGTGCGCTCTCTCACTCCAGAACTGCTCCATCCTGTGAGCCAGAAGGTCCTTTTCCCCCACATTGACGACCTCTGCTTGACGACAGTGATGAGAATTCAAGTAGTGTCTTTGCTGTGCTGTTTAGCAGAACTACTTATTGGAAATTCTGACAGATCTCCACAAAGTTCTTGTCAATCTTGTGTCGTGTGTTTTGCTGCGTGAGTAAGAAGACCATGTCAAAAGCACGTGCGTTTGTTTACCATCGACAGCTGTCTAGCTTGTGATTGTGCCGACACTTCAAGCATAAAACTACTTCGACAGAAATTCACAGCTACACTTTCAAAACTTTATTTTCACACATGTTCTTCTGCATGGAGCTTAGGGGCAAGCAAAGCAGAAGACAGAGTTTTCCACAGCAGACATGCTGGGCCATGTTTTCAACTTTTGTGACGTTCTTCAGACGAGTCTTGCTGCAGCCAACAGGAAAGCAGTGTCTGGGTCTGGTAGTTCCTTAAAAGCTAGTTTAATCAGAGAGCTCTGCTTTCTCTTCCAAATGGCAAGCACTGCATCTACTGCCAGTGGTGTGACAGCAGCTTAGCAGACATGAGCAGCAAGCGTAGCATATATCTCATTCGATGTCAAAGCAGCTCAATTCTTCAGAAAGAAAAAAAAAGCCTGTGTGGCATAGAGTGAGTGAAGCAGCTTCTCTAATGAACAAGTAAGGAGCAGTTGTGGAGCAGAGGGGTTACAGAAACGCTTTGAGCAAAGAGAAGAAACTCACGTGCTCTGTTATGAAACTGGTGATTCATTACAGTGATTCGATTGGCTGATTAACAGGTTGCAGACCGGCTGTGAAGAAGGTGTGAGCTGTGACTTTGCCCACAGTGAGGAGGAGCTTCAGGAGTGGCGGGACAGGCGGGACTTCTTGCGGAGGAGGTTGGATAAAGCTCGCGCCGACATGGTGATTGCTCCCAGCGACAATGACTTCGGGAAGTACAACTTCCTCCTGCAAGACTGAACAAATGCATTCACATGCAATTACACACATGCGGGTTCTTTTCAACCACACACTGACCCTTTCCTTGCTTTGATTTGCCATGCATTTATTATCACACGCAATTATTCACTAATTGATGCTTGCTTATGACTATATGTTTAATTTTTTTGTTCTTTTCAATATATATACATATATACTTATTTTTTGCACATTTTTCCTTCCAATATAGTCCTAGCCAGTTCCTATAGCAGTCCCCTGTATCAGCAGCAAACGCTAGTTGAAGCTTGTGTCTGCACTTTGTTTTGAGAGTTTTTGCAGCTGCTCATGCTTGAGCGCCTGAACACTCTTGCAGGAGAACTCTACACACTGTACTTCTATACGCTTGCAGGTGACAGGAGTGTCATGTCGTGTCCGGTGACATTCACATGTGTTATAGGAGCCTTTCAGTTGTTAACTCTTCACTTGAATCTCAGTCTCACTGGTAGCACTTGGGGATCTGCATGGGTACTCAAGTTCTCTGCTATCCATTTGAGATGCCAGTATTTTCAAACTCTTTATGTTCGTTATGTTCATCGAAGGAAGCTGGAGAACATATACAGATCAACCATTTGGGGAAGTAGCCAGCTTGTTTTCACAGAACTGTAAAACGGCAGTTTTGCTTGTTTGCCGGTATGTATTACTTTAATAATCAAAAAGGCAAATTCCCTAAGATGGATTTGTTTCCAAGGATGCTTTGTGAAAGACGTGACTGAGAAGGTAGAGAGAGCATGACTCTTATTATGAGACAAGCTGACGAACGGTTATAGTATATTTATATTATGCGCTACATGCGTTGGTATACCATCCACTGAAGAGATAAAACACCTGTCGAAGTCTCCATCAGCATCAAGTGTTGGCTCTAATTTTTGCTCATTAGCTAATTTGAGCCTCTGATATTATTCGTATCCAACTGAACCCCTGCTGAACCCCTCGTCTGTTCTGAGTAATGAAACATTTTATGAAATGCTTTTCATTACACGATGCTATTTTTGTGCAACATCAGTGCTGTCACTAAAAAAAAAAAAGTTGCAACTCGTATATTAATTTCTGTCAATAATTTTTTTCATTTTCTTTTCTTTTCTTTTTTTTTTTTTTGGGCTGCTGTTTTTTCTTCTCTGAGGCTAACTGGATATCCGCTCACCAACGTCGGCGGTTACTCGAATATGAAACTTACTCGGAATGCACATCCCTAGTAGCACTGACATATATCCTGCTAAGCAAATGCAAATGTTATGTCTTGAGCACCAGTATCGATATTTCAGATTGAATATTAGATATAACTTGCACTAATTACTTCTAACAATGACAGACACGCGAGTGTTCTGTTCCTTTTCTATATCAGAAATATGTGCCCATCTTCACATAAATCATAATGCACATAAATTCAGGCCATATTTAGGAACAGATGAACCTTCAGGTGACGGGATATCGCTAAAACACACTGATGTCGGGCCACAGGATTGCTTTAACTGAGTTTCAGTACATGCCTGCAGGTGATGCGCTGTCCTCTTCATACTTACTGTACTAATGAGAGTTGGATAAAGCCAAGGCCATATTAGAGAGATGCCAAACCACTGCCAGGCGAGAAGCACAGAGGAAACGTATTTTAGGCTGTGGAAGGCAGCAGGCTGTCGCTGTTAAAGTACGTTGTTCTTTGCTTGTTGTCATGTTTGGTTTTTTTCCTGTCTGCTTTTTTAAACTCGGTTGGATGATTAATGCACATCTGTGGTCATTGGAGAAGTACTTATAGTCTGGTTGAGAATTACAGTTATGCGATTTGTTTTTTTGTTTTTTTGTTTTTTTAACTTCTGAGATTTTTTGTTGTTTTTTTTTTTTAATTTATTTTTTCCCCCCTTTTTTTTCTTTCAGGAACTCAGAATGAAGGTACACTATCAAAGGCGAGTTGAAAATTAATTTTAAATTCATTAATCTGTACCTAAAATCCCTTCTCTCTCTGCATATGAAGATGGCGGAGCTGTTTGAATTCTGACAGAAATGGAGGGCATGATAACAAAGGGAAAGATGCTAAAGGGGCGTTCTGGTGCCCTTCTGATGTGTCTTAAACGTGTTCTAGGAAACTGCAGCTGCTTTGGGGTGGTCTGGACAGGAAGTGCTGGCTTTGTGGGTTTTTGCCCCTCTCACTAGCTGGCAAGTAGACAGGGAAGCCAGATTAGACTACTGCTTGGAAAATAGACAATGCATTTCAAACAGGTCACCTCTGAAAATCCACCCCAGAGCAGTTTCCTCAAATGCTCTTCCCACCTTCAAGGTATATCATTACAGAAGGGTTTTTTCCTCTAGGCTGGCTGGAGTGTCCCACTGGACTGGAAAAACGTTCTTAACGTCAGTGACTGAATATTCCAGTTAGTTTGGTGCTGGCAACAGTTGTCTGGCTTAGCAGTCCTAGTGCTATTCAGACATTCCTTTTCAATGAGGAGGTGGGGTGGTGTTACTGTACCACTGGACAGTGGGTTATGTTTATGACCCGTATGAAATGGGCGATGTAAAGGGTATTACAGAGATAGGAGGAGTGGCTGCTCAGGTTATGCACACCATTCATAAGTCACATATGTAATGCGGCTCACAATAAGAGGCTGGCAAAAATTTACTTTAAGCGTAATTTTGTTTACCCTAAAAACCCTAGAAAAGAGAATTCTGATTTTCCAAATTTCTGCATCGTTCAATCACTGAGACTAAACACAGTCATTCAGAGTGGTTTGAGGTAAAATGATTTGTGGAAAAGCTTTGGTTTCTTTACAGTGGTAGTGACAGGAACCATGGGGTCATGGTGTCTAACTCGAAACATATAGGGATTTTATTTACAATCCAAAAGGACCCGTCAACCTGCATGTGAGTTTTATGTACAGTGTTGATGATGAGGATGATGGTGATGGTGGGAAATGGTGGTAAACCTGACTTTGGGGTGGTTTTGCCTCACAACACCCTGCATGTACATCTCTGTCATAAATGGATTAAGAAACGCTGTATTCTTCTCACAAGTCTCTTTAAAAAAATCAATGTTTTAAGGATTAGGCAGCATATCCTTAACCACTTCCTGTAATACAGTGGGTTTTGAAGACATCTGAAACCTCCACTGTGAGCTGTTCTGACCTGGCAATTTTCTGTAAAATGCAGTGTTTCAGAACAAACCACACTGAATGACTTTGTTTACATCTAAACCACTTCATTATGCAGACATTTAAAAATATATGTATACACAGTGGAATTGTTGGAATTCCCCTTTAAGTGAATGCGTTATTAGTGCCATCAGCTTGAGAATATACAGCCATATAAATCACCGTAGTACGCCTGAGATGGGACAGTGTGTCACAGCTAGATTTTGGCCATAGAGAATACAAATAAATATTTCTTTGAGGACCTTCATACGTAATCACAAGTCTGGTGGACCATTTACCAACAAGGCAGTTTGCATAGCATTTAAAAGTGGAGTTATTTCTATAGATCTACGCTTTCTTCTTTACGGATCTACAGATTTAAAGTTTCATTAAATTGCGCTTACACTACGGCTGCATGATGATATCTGAATAATGTCAGTATCGGCAGGTAATTGATTTAAAGCTATGTGATATTTAGATTCCACCAATATTGCAAACCGATATTTGATGTGTACGTTGTATTCTGGAAGAGCAGAATGTTTAGGTGTTGCTGGGTTTGTGCTAAAAAGCCTGCATATTGTTCCCCTAACCATCTATAATTAAACGTCTCTAAAAGCTAATGCAGATAGGCATAGACCCAGTTTCTTTATAAGTAGTGTTTACTTATTCCCGACGTCTTAAGAAGTGTTTATGTATCGACATCAGCCCAGAATTCCCTCATCATTGCATCCTTAACTGGCAGAAACCTCCAGTAGGACGTATAGTTCAGTCATGTGCAGAAGTCTGGGTGCCTCTGGTCAAATGGCTTGTTTGATTGATTGATTTGCTAAGTGAAAGTGAGTTCACACTTCTGCACAGTTATCATTTATAATTACTGTTTTACTTGCTGAATTTCACACATGAGGGGATAAAAACGCAAAGTGCTCTAAATGCTTTTCTAATATGTTAAATTGGCAAATAATTAACTAAAAATGAATTCATGTAATTTGCCCAGCTGAGTTCAGACTTTTGGATATGTGCACAGTTGTTTCAGGGAGGCAGAAGCTTTGCAATGAAAACAGTTCACCACCTACATGGAGGGTAAAAAAAACAAAAAAAAAAAAACGAGTGTATCAAAAAGCACAAAGTGTGTGTGTGTCTGTGTGTGTCTGTGTGTGT
>CM067475.1:39960705-39979109 GCA_034552555.1 Semaprochilodus insignis | reverse complement strand
AATAATAATAATAATAATAATTATTATTATTATTATTATTATTATTATTATTATTATTATTATTTGTTTCAATAATAGATTATTTGACTATTCTCTGAATGGATTATAAAATGTTTCTTGGTGAAAACCTAATATCAGATTGCAGCCAGCGTATACCCAACCATTTCAGGTCGTACCTGTTTGTGGGTTAGCTTAGCTTTTAAAGGCATTAAACATTTCAGACATTTGATTCCCATCACCCCTGCTATAAACAATTCTGACACAGGAACGTTCTCTAGAGTGGAGCGATTCACATCAACACACTTTGAATGACTTCATTTACATATCAACAGTAGAATTATGCAACTGGCTTTTTTTTTAAATGTGGATTTCTCCTTGTCCATCTGAGAGAAACAGACAAAACTATATCTCTGACTAGCGATGCATTTTCCACTACCCCTGTAAACTGTGTAATTGTGGTTTAATTAGTGAAGCGCTGTGCACATGTAGTTATATTGTAAAACAGTATATATTCTGTAGTCATTCTGTGCATGCTGGGAGTTACTGCTGTTAGGCCCACAGAAAACAGATTTTTAGAGCTATTTAAAGATGGTTTGAGATCTTGTATTGGGTCTCGTTGCTGATCCATCACTTTTGTGCGTGCCTATTTAGAATGCACTGATGAAAAAGTCAGTATTCTGGAGATGAACATGATGAAGTAGGTTTTGGCAGGTGGCCTGCTGTAGTGTGATAAGGCAGTAAGATGGGAGTACTTGGCTTTACTAAGAGTGAGCAGCCCAAAGAGGCATTCTTGCTACTTAGCTTGTGTTACAGTCATTGTTGGTTTTATAATAGAGGTCAGAAACATGATATTAACACTCGGTGGAATAATTCCTACTGCGTCATACCTGAACCTAATAGCCAATCACCTGAAGGCAGTAAAACTGTGTTGCAATGCTGTGTGCTGTCCACTGCAGCACTTTATGAACTTTTGCTTTGTTCTGTAGACTTTGCTCTTGGTAAGTATTCAACCAGAAGGTGAAAATCACCTGCAGCTATTTGCAGGCTGCTAGTTGCATGACATATAATTTGCATTGCGTTCCACTGTTTAGGCAAGTAGTAGCTTGAATTTTCATATTCAGCAGTGTGCAAGAGTCTGAGCATCGTTAGTCTAATTACAAGTGTAGTGAATAATCTAATTGGAAATAAGTGAACACCACCTCTGCAGTGAAGGTTTTCTGCTCTAACACACCCACCCCTACTCAAAAAGGGCTTATTCATGAGCAGATTAGTTGGATCAGGTGTGTTGGGAGCACGGAAGCATGAAAATGTGCACGACAGGTTTGGGGATCACTGCTCTACAGGGATCATTCTTAAATATGGCAGGTTTTTTCCATTTTAGTTCAAGGTTTCTGTTCATTTGTTGAGTTTAACATGCTGTCAAAAAGGAAAACATTACATATAAGATGCACCACAATGTTTGCACATGCTTTATTTGATGTTTTTAAGACAAGCTGTTTTCTGAATAATGTAAAAGGGTTTTATTAATGTTTAAAGTTGCACTAAGGTTGTTGAGTGACACATTTACAAGTCTTTTAACCTTCACTTTGACATACATATCTAAAAAATATGTCAGTGGGACACAAATGATACACGGTCTTCAACTGAAACCGTGGAGTTGAACTTGTGAATGATGTGATACATTTTTTTAATACAGCAGTTATAGTGGCTCAGAATGTACTGCGGATGCCAAAGACTGTAAAGGTATTATTAGCTAGAGTAAGTGTTACTGTGTTTTCTGATGGTCTGTGTGCTGCTGCCGCATTATTCAGTGTTTAACGCTCAACAGCACACTGATTGGTTTGGTTAGCTCCTGGTGCTTTACCCTTTAGTTTTCCAGCTAGTCGACAGTTGGTGGACGAAGCACACAAACCATGTAGTTGAGTTACAGTAGAGATACCCAAGGTAATACTCCTCCAGTGTCAGTAGAAGTTCCTCCTTTTAGACCTCCACTTGAGTAAAAGTACTCAAGTTTTTACCTTCAAATGTACTTAAGTATGGAGAGTCAAAGTAGCATGATTTATTATGGCTCTAATGTCCTATTATCATTCCTGGAACAAGACTTGGGTGGAGAAACTCTAGTGACACACTTGGTCCTCTAACCATTTAATAGAAGGTCATTAATTAGTGTGACACTGATGTCTATTAAAATGATCATAGGCACCGAACACTGAAGGCCGTTTCCATTGTAGTGGAGTAAACAGTCAGATATTTGAAATTAGGGATGCACCGAACTGAAGATTTTTGGCCGAAGCCAAAACCGAACAAAATGAAAATCAAGCTGCGAGCGGAAGGTGGCCCAAATATTTAAAACATGCACTTGGCCCACCTGTCCCAGAACAGATCTGATCCACTTCTGGCACAGATGCAGCAGAATTGTCTAGTTTTGGCTGAGGCGTGGCCCTAATGTGGTGCATATGCGTCCCACGTCTTGCTACCAGGAGCGGACCACCCTAGTGCCGACAGCACATCTGGAAAGTGAGCCAGATGAAAATGGGATATGGGGGCCAGATTAGTTACTGAACACTGAACATTTTAACGTCCCAGCAGACACACCAACAAAGCACAATATGACTTAAACCCATCCCAGCCAACGTGCTGCGTTCACAAAGAGTGCCTCACTCCAGCCTGTGATTTAAATTGGGGTGAGAGAGTGAGTATGCAGAGAAACAGATGGACTACAGTCTGTAATTGTGCCAGCATTACTGCTATCGAGGGCTCCAGAAGTGTTAAAGTATGATAGCTGTGTGGAAAGCGTTATGCTGTCCCGAGTTCTGTGTAAATGAGTGTTTTTCTATATAAAAATGATTAAACATTTACAAACTACGATTGTGCACATAAGATCCATAGGAACCGTTCATTTTAGCACTTTAGCTTCTCATAAACCCGGAGGCCATTACTGAGCGTCTGTTCTCCTCACTAATATCTCTGAGCCATATTGTAGCATCTGTTATACCTGTTTTATCTACTTACTGAATAAAGAAATGTTGTTCAGTTTTGCGGGGACTGTAATTTTGAAGGGTGTGGCTGGTTCTTCGATTCTTCTGTGTGGTGGTTGTAGCTGAGTGACCTGGCAGAGGCATTATGAAGGTGAGGCTGAAACATGAAATAGAAGGCTTGGAAGAAAGCAAAATGGTGTCTGTTTGC
This sequence comes from Semaprochilodus insignis, assembly GCA_034552555.1. NCBI lineage: Eukaryota > Metazoa > Chordata > Actinopteri > Characiformes > Prochilodontidae > Semaprochilodus > Semaprochilodus insignis. Next base: position 39,975,923 of record CM067475.1, on the reverse strand, counting down.
AAAGAAAGTGTAGCGCTTCATGGCCAGTCTCGCCATGTATACCAGACGAATTTCTCTGCTGAGGTTCACGTTCAGGTTGTAATAGTGACTGTAATGCTGTAAACACAAGCGCTGAGGCCTTACTGTAGGTCCAGTGTCTGCGTGTAAAGCTGTTGGTCACTAGTGTTTGTGTGAAAGTGAACGCTCAAGCTGGAAGACTTACTGCTTCAGTGTCACCCGTGATTACATGTTATAGAGGACAAAGCAGTTCAGGAGGAATGCAGCCCAGAAAATGATGTTCCAGCTCTCACAGTGATTAAAACATAATGTATGTATGCATGTACGGGCCTGAGCACGTTCAGCATTTACACATGCTTACAGTGTGTGTGTGTGTGTGTGTGTGTGTGTGTCCAATATACATGCATCTTCAGTGACTGTGCATGCATGAGAGGAAATGTAAGCATATACAGTACTGTGCAAGAGAGACCACTCTTTCATTTATTTCATTTCCATAAACAGACCTTTATGTACAATTTCTTTTTTACCATCAGGAAATAAAAGCAGACACACAGACAGAAGACAACTACACAGAAAACATTTACACAGAAGCTTTAACAACTAGACTTGCTTTCAGTTTTTGGCTGCATTTGCTGCTTCTCGTGATCCAATTAATATTAAACACGTTCAGTGACACGTTCTTCTGAGAACACCAGCAGCTTTTCTTTATTCTCAGTATGGGCTTTTTGACAGCTACACATCCTTTCAGACTCTGGGTGCTGAGCTGTCTCTTCACAGCAGAAAGAAGGACAGAAAGACCTGTGGATGTGATTTTCTCCTCTCTCTTAAAAGTGAAGGCTTTAAGTGCTGTTTTACTGATGGTGCCAGTTTGGGTGGTCTACCAGGCTCTGTGTAGTTGTTAGGAGTCTTGTTTTCTCGTAACGTTAAGTTACTTTTTTTTTTTTATTCTTGTTTTTTACTTTCCCTTTGTTGAAAGTGGATCATCTCATATTGATTGGAAATTAAATGAAGGATGACCTCTGACTGACCACATGCCTTCACAAGTATAGGACAATATAAAAAAGCACTTTTTGGAAAATCGAATAAAACAGGAAAGGATGGATACTTTTGAATACTGAGAAACCTATGGCTGTCCTCACAAATATAGCAATACATGGGTAACTGTGTGTGTGTGTGTGTGTGTGTGTGTGTGTGTGTGTGTCTGCTGTTAAGCACGCATATGTGCGTGACAATGCTTATAATCTCGCACCCCTTCCTCTATAATGTGGTGCAGCAGTCGTCCTGGGTAAACCAGCTCACACGCACATCCTCGCGTGCGCCAGCTGCACTGCGCGTTTGTGGTGGGTTTTCTTGTCACGTACTTCGAGGTTGTTTGGTGCACGGTTAAACACCGAGGCATTCGGTGTCTGTGACCGTGTTGCAGGGTCTTTGCAGTAAAATCCTCTCTTTTGTATCATTTTTGTTTCTGCGTTTGCGGTACAAAGGCACGGGAACAAACTGTACTAAACCGATGTCCGACTCGCGAATGAATCGGTTCTTTTGATTCATTCGGTCGAGCCGATTCGCAAGTCAATCTGCATCATGGTACTAATATACGTCCGTGTTATAGGTAGAATACCTGCAGGAGGTAAAGAATAAAAAGTTTAAGTTCATGGATTCACAATATAAAATACCACAGTGTAAACAGAACTTATCTCAGTAAAACATCCAATTACCTTTTTCTCTGTGCTTTCTGACTCTGGGTTCAGGGGAGAAGTAGCGGCGAACACACGATGGAGAGGAAATGATTATACATTTATTTAAATAAGTACCACAAGTATGCAAGTGTATACTGTACCTGCAGGCTCAGTGAGTCGTTAAATAGAACCTTTCGAGTGAATCGGTTCCTGAAACTCCCCGTTAGTACAGATTGCGGTGCGTAGTGAAATGGATGCACGTGGGTGTGGCCTGATGTCAACGCGTTATGTCCCGCCGCCTCACGTGCCGTCGGTGCTGAACACTCCGGGTGTGCGCGTCGGGCACGTGGGAAAACACGAGCGGAGAAACGGTGGATAAATACATACAGAATCTACACTTTACCCGCACAGTGGAAGTCTACACATTGAGACCAGTAGTAATTAAGAGCGAATATATAAATACAATATTTTAAAACGTTTTGAAAATAAGTATAATTCACAAATGACAACAATAATAGTGATAATAATAATAATAATAATAATAATAATAATAATAATATTGAGAACTAAAAATAGATCATATGATCATTTCTTTCTCATATATACAAGGTATGCATTTATAAATAATCAATATTTTATTTATTTATTTTTTTTTTGTAAAAGTCGAGCGAACGTGACTGCTGAACTGAGTTGCTACATTGGGCGCTAACTGTTTTTGTCAAGTTAAAAGACTGAGCGCGTTTGTGTAAAACTCTGCGTCCCCCCTTCTCTCCACATCCCGCACACATTTCTCCTCACGTTAAGGACTCGCGATATTTGCCCAGTAGGACGTCGAATTGAACAGTTGCCCCGCCCTCTTTGGACATCATTGGCTCACATGAACGATTCCTACTTAATATTCATAAGTTAGGTCATTGGTGGCCAATGGACGCTTGGCTTTTGTCACGAGGCGGGATTCGTTATGTGAATATGTAACGAATTTAGGCATAACACGGCGGAGTGGGGCGCAACGGCGGTGTGTTTTTGGCCAAGGCTAGAAAAACAAGGCAGATATAACGGCAACGAAAGACAAGACTGCGTCGAAACGGCTCATTTCAGTCTCGTTATTTACTTCGCCCCGGTAGGGTTACCTCAGTGTGAGATATGCCTGGAAAAACGACGGTTAACGTTACGGTGGCTGATGAATCCAGCAATGCTCCGCAAAAATCCTTCCCTTTTGTTTTGAAGAAAATCATGGATATTCCTCCACCTAACATACTCGACGACGGGGACGATGGTAAGAGTCCTGGGCACGTTATGGTGGGTTCGCTGTGACGGTAAAGCCCTCGGGTCTTGTTTATGTGCATTTTCGTGAGGTCTGTAAATGAAATACACGAGTGTGGTGGTGTTGAGTTGCAGGCTAAGCTAACCAAACGCCTCAACCGTCACCTTCCAGAGTTCATCCTGGTGGTGAAGTTCATTCGGAGGTAGAGCTCTGTTGTCGGCATTTTTGCCTGTGCCGTGCGCTCTAATGTCCTTTGTGTAAACGCTTTGTGTACGTAAGTCAGCTATTGAAACCCTAGAACGAAGAGAAGCTGTGAGAAACGGAGAGCGAGTTCAGCCTTTTAATGCAACATCTGCACTTCCTCGTTCTGGCGTAACACTAACACGAGCCGTACCAGAAAGAACATCAAGTCCTTTCCCCAGTTCTGCTCCTCTGGGCTCCTCTTAGCGGTCCAAGAGCCTCGTCTATAATTTACGCGTTAAGAAAATGTCCACACTAGCGTTAGACGTGTTGTTCTTCAGTTACAGCAGCGGATACTCCTGCTGAGAATCTGTTGCCCTTGGCCCTAGCTTCTGCTGCTAGCTCATTTCACTGTCTCTCACTTTGCACAGTCTCCTTTTCTGTGTCTTGGCTGACTATCCTTCATGGTTACATGCTGATTTTGGGTTCCACCGTTCTGCTTTTCTGTGTCGCTCACTAGGTTCTACTTACTCATTGCATTAGAAACCATGTTCAGTGTCTCTAAGTGGGATTCTGTATTTCTGCATAACTAAATCATTAAGATACAAACAAGATCATTCAGAAACATGAAAAGCACAATTCTAGAGAAACTTGCTGGGTTAGAATTGTGTACAGCAGTGCTGATAGGAACCCTACTGAATCTGTGCATTCATGGTCACAGAAAGTCTAAAGGAAATGTTAACAGAGATGTTGCCTGATGTCTGAGGAATTGTTTTAAGAAAAAGGTTCTGGATCTTTTCTGAAATTCGTACTACAGGGTGTTGTAAAGTAAACTAGCCCCCATTCAGGTTGAGTGCAGTTTTACCATTGTCAGCGTTGTATATTGGGAACTTGTGTAGGTGCGCTGGTGGTTCTGGATAGTAAATAGATCGGCTGCATTTGCATTGGTTATCACATCCCCGGTTCCTTTCACCATCGTTGTAAACAAACCAGACTTGCCAAGTTTCTGTATAATGAGCCGTTTCACCTCAAATGGCTCTAAATGACTTGTGTCTTGATGATGATGATGATGATGATGATGATGATTGAATTATGAAGATATGTCAGAAAATCAACAGAATTACCAACAAATTCCCAGTGCCTGTGTTTCTGTTGGTGTTATTGGGGTGTATTTAAAGGAGAAATATGTAAGATTTATGGATTAAACATTCCAGAAGTAACTAAAACAGAACAGACAGAAATAAGTTTTGATGGTATGTGAAAGACGTCTATGTGTAGTGCTGCACATATATCCACTGAAGTTGGCCTTGGTCAGCTGGTTTGTTCTGTCTTATGTAATACCATTTTGTACCTAAAGAGGTAACGTTAGGTGACTGTAGCAGTCAAATCAGTCCAAAATGAGAGGATGAAGTGGTAGCACTGTCCCGACGGTGTATATAAAAGTCATGTTGAAGATCCTGCTCCTGGTTAAATTATATAAGCACAGGTATCAAATGAAAAGAGGTGTTAATGGTTGACGCTCTTGGCAAGTGACTGTTGTAATGCCCGTTGCCGCCTGCTCACACCAAGAATCCACGTTTGACAGCAAACACAACAAAGTCAGTCAGTATAAATAGAGGCAAAACAAGAGTTAACGTTGGTGCTGCTTTCCACTGCTGGATATGCTCTTTGTGAGTAAAAGGATGAAGTTTCATACTGAGTTCTCAAAGCTGCTTCTAGAATCGGTAAGAACTGAAGAGGGAGGTGGAAGGACTGTGCATTTTCTCATATGTTGCCCCATAGTGTTTGAAGAATTCATTTGACAGGTTGCGTCATCTTGCAAATTGCTTCTTTAGGTGGATCTGTATAGTAAGTAGTATCTGTAAAATGCTCACTCCTTCCAGTGGTGGAGCAGTCTATGTCTATGCTCGTGCTTGCATGGTAAAGCTGAAAAGGGAAGGTTTATTGGTACTTGCGCAGCTGTCACTAGTTTGCCTTAATGCCCAATCAAATGGCTAAGAACATGAGGGACTACTGTGGGATGTCTTGACCTTTCGTAATTTTAATCAACTTTTTATTCTACCACATCGAAACGTGTAACTGTTACATTTACATTTAGTCAGGAATGCACATTAATGTTTGTTAACAAGTTTTTCTGACTATTATGTATTTTGACTGAATTTTGAATGCAATTTTATTTTAATTAATTCAACTTTCAAGCCCTTTTATTTAGCAGAGATGACCTAAATGTCTGCTTCTTCTAGTATAGAGCTTGAACACTTAGTATGCTACCAGTTAGTTGTGGTACATATCCATACACAGAACATGGGTGCCTTGTTGCATGTGGTTGATCTTGCTTATCTATAGGCAGCTCTGTGTTACTAGACTAAATTACTGTTTAAACTTAACAACAACATTGTTGATGTATCATGATAACAATGGCACTCATAACACTCTTTGCAATTGCAAATTGTAATTTAGATAGAAATCAGTCTGTCATCCTTAATTTGGGTCCTTCTTTGTTTATGCTCCAGGCACGTGTACAGTATTGCATGTTTCCAGGATCCACAAGACCACAAAAGATGCTTGGAACAGCTCAAAAATTTGTACATGAAGTGTTAAGCCTGTATTTTTACAAACTGCAATGAACTCCGTGACTATGTAAGCAAAAGAAAAGCCCAATTGCTGGTTTTCTTCCAACACAAGGACCCTTCAATGAACTGTGGTATTTCATAGGGCAGTAAATTTAAAACCTCAAACCAATTTGAGTTGATTACGATTTACTGCATCATGAAGCCCAGACACCACAATTCGATTATTTTAATAAATTGGCTACAAGAATTATTTTTCTGTTTTGTCTTCCTTCAAGGTCCCCGTATGAAGTTAGTGTGGTCTTAATTTATTTTAACATGGCTATTTTCCAACCTTCCTTCGGCTCTTTGAAATAAATCAGACTGTTTTTATTACTGTGACTTTAAGACTAATGTATGTAAATGATCTCTTCTGATTGGCTGCCCTGCTTATGTCTTGTTTTATTTTATTAGATGATTTCATGGCAGCTGCTGGAGTTTCTGTTTGAGAACTTTTTTCATTTATCTGAGCCAAACCAGTATAGTTTATAGATCCAGACACAGTCCAGACACATTTAACACACAATATTAAAAACATTCAAACAGATGTTGAACTGAAAATCCTATTCAAACTGAAAATGTATCCTTCAATGCTTGTGTGTTCTCATGCATGTGTGTTTTGAGTGGAGCTGAACGATTAAATTATTTTGTGATTTTAACAGAGAGCAATTTCCATCTAGCCAGAGCTGCAGTCTGAAACACATGCAGCATTATTCAGTGTTGTCTGAACATTATTTTGTGGGGAAATTCACCTTTCAGCCGTCATTCCTCAAGCCCAAAACACGTACATAGTTATAGTAATAATTTCTTAAAGAACTGGGATATTGTTTTTAGCCATATCCCCCATCTCTAATTTTCCACATATGTAAACAAGGCACATATTTAGCCACTCCTTATTTGTACAGTTTTTTAAAAATACTATTAATGTTTGTTGGCGCTAATGACCAGTAATTGTACATGTACAAAATGTACAATGTTTTTGTACAATGTACAAAAAGGTGTTCTCTGCAGATGACGTGCTGTTTTTTCACAAAATCAACTGAACATCTAATTTGACCAGGGGGCCTTAAGCTTTGTTAGCAAAAGTATATGTTTTTGTGACAATCTCATTTTAGTTTAAGTAGAGTTTTGAATAACATATCATTAGACTTGTAAGTCCCTTGGTTACATATAATGTTAACAAGTTCTTAACTCTCATCATCATGATCCCCCCCCCCCCTCCCCATCAATACCGAACTGGGATGCACTCGCACACTTTAAACAGCCTTTAAGATTTTATCCTCTCATACCCACTTAATCCCCCATTAATACCGAACTGGGACTTATTCAACTGGTCTGCACTCATCACTTTAAACAGCCTTAATGTTACTCAACTTGCACTACTGTTTATACTGGCACTGTCATATCCACTTTAATGCTGCATCTTAATTCTGCTAGTGCACACGTCACTTTATCGTCCTTATTGTCTTCAGTGTGTTATTGTCTCATTAGGTCTATCTCAGGGCCCTTATTTAATTCTATCGTATGTCTTGCGTCACTCTATTTTACGTTTATTGTTTATTACATTGAATATACTCTTGTTCTTGTTTTAGTTGTAATCTATTTATCGTTAAATGTTTATTTGCTCCGCTTGGGGCAGAGACTAACGCAATTTCAATCCTCTCTATAGCTTACATATTGAAGTATTGACAATGAAACTACTTGACTTTAGTAATGTAAACTTATTGTAGTCATTTTGAGAAATACTGTTACTAGACACTAAACTCTATATATGATGTTTTGGTGCGGTATATCTTCTGCTGGGTGTCTCATTGCTTGATGCGTTTTTACACCCCGAGTATTTGATTTGCTCAATCCTGCTTCTTTTGGTTACAGAGATCGAGAAGGAGAAGTTGAGCTCCAGTGGAGATGGGCAGTCTCCTGGAGGTGGTGGAGGTGGAAGTGGAGGGTCAGGGGGTGCAGGCAGTGTTTCAGCCTCCCTGACCCCAGCTATCTGGGATAAAACCATCCCATATGATGGGGAGAACTTCCATCTGGAGTACATGGACCTGGATGAGTTTCTGCTGGAGAATGGCATCCCCGTGGCTTTGGAGGAGGAGTTGCAGAAGAGTCTGGAGCAAGAGCGTCAAGGCAATGAAGCTCCAGCATCTTCCACAGCATCCCCAGAAGCCTCAGAGGCCCCGGTGGTGGCCCCAAAAGTGCCTGAGGAAAAAGAGAAAGCTAAGGAAGTGGAGGAAGAGGAAGAGGAAGAGGAGGAGGAGGAGGAGGAGAAGGAGAAAGAGAAAGAGGGGGATTGTGAAAGTGATGCAGCTGAACTGATGGAGAATGCCACAGGTGAGTTAGATTTTGTAAAGGTTGTAGTCCACATTTACTATATAGCTTGTTTTGTTGCAGATAAATTAAACTATACAGGTGAAGTAAACCATGAAAAAGGTAATTTAGTTCTGAATAAATAAAGAAATTCTGAATAAGAAATTCTGAATAAAATAGTTTGGCTTGAGTTTCAGACTTTAAAATCTAAAAGCTGTGTTGCAAAATAAGGCTATTCACAGTGGTTTCCTCAAAATCCAGATTATGAGGTGTTTTGATACATTTGAGATGTTTATTGAATAGCCCATTTTATTTGTTTCGTCTGAAGTAGTTTCCTCCATAGTGTAAACATTCCATAAACAAGTGCAAACCGTTACTTTAAATTAGTTAGAGTTGCTTGGAAAAAACAGCTCCAATAATCCTCTGTTCACAACAGCATTTTTTTTCTACTAAAAAAAATCTATATTCCTAAAATAGTCCTAAAAGAAGATAAAGAGAACCCAATTAAATAAATGAGACAAAAGTATTATACCTGGCTATTTATTTGTTGAAAAGAAAATGATTGAATAATACAAATCTGTGAGGAGCAAAAGTGGACCTCTAGGATTAACAGTTTATTTGAAGGTGAAATCAGAGTCAAGTGTTTTCATTCAGTGGGATGACAGTCAGGTGTGAGTGGTCAGTATTTAAAGAACAGTGATCCCTCAGAGCCAGATCTTCATAACACATTGTTGTGGAAGTATATTATGATATGAACAAAGGATATTTCACAAAACGAGTTGCTGATTCTCTTTAGGCTAGAACAGTAATCTCTAAAGAGTATGAACTCCAGAGTTAGGCAGATTGTGTTCAAATGGAGTACATTTAAGACAATTGTGTACCCTCCCCAGGAGTAGTCGTCCAACAATGATCACTCCAAGAGCGATAGTCAGCAAGGTCACAAAGGAACCAAGGATAACTTATAAACAACTGAAGTCTTCCCTTGGAGTCCACCATCAGGGGAACACTGAACACCTTTCTGCCTGTCTGCAGTTTGCCAAAGGTCATGTGGAAAAGCCAGAAGGCTATTTAAAAATTGTAAACCAATGTGACCAAAATATAACTCTGTTTTAAAAGAGAAGCAGAGGAAAATGCTCCATACAGCGTAAGAATCTTACCCTGTCTGTGGTGGTGGTAGTAGTAGAATCATGGTTTGGGCCTGTTTTGCTGCATCTGGACCGGGGAACAGTGAGGGAACAGTGTATTCTGTATTATACCAGCAAAGGAAAACACTGGGACATCTGTCCGTGAGCTGAATCTCAAGAGAACATGAGGTATGCAGCAAGACACTGACCAGACTATTACCAGAAGCACATTGTTATACCAAACAACTGGTAAAGATGAATAAGTCAAAGTTTTGACCTTATTCCTATAGAAGTTATTCATGTGAAACCAACATTCCAGTGTTAAAGGCGTTCCTTTCTGTTATTCCTGCACAAGGGGGTCACACCAGGTACTGAAAGCAAATGTTCACAACCTTTTGCCAGTCACAGATATGTAATTCTGGATCATATTATCAATAATAATAACAATATTATTATTATTATTGTTGTTGTTGTTGTTTTTATTTATTTTTATTTTTTCTACTTTGTGTAATTGGGTCCTCTTTTCAAACACTATTGTAAGTCATTATTTAACAAAATCAACATTTCAAGGTAAGTCCATTATTTTGAGGAAAAAAAAGAACTTGCCAAGTCAAAATATGAACATTTCTGCTGTCAAAACCAATTCCAAGCAAACGCTGATGGCTACGATAGGCATTCAAAAAAGTGATTTGCGTATATTCTTCCTCCAGAGCCCAGACGTGTTACAGACAGATTGACTCCATCCCCAGTTAATCCAGAGGACATTGAGGTGAATGTGAACTTCCAGCCCGACCCAACAGATCTGGTTCTGTCCAGTGTTCCTGGAGGGGAGCTGTTCAATCCACGGAAACACCGTTTCAGCGAGGAAGAGCTCAAACCACAGCCCATGATCAAAAAGGCCAAGAAAATCTTTGTTCCTGACGATGCCAAGGTGAGACTCCCCATTTGTCTTAAATCAATAGTAATTGGAGGTAGGAGTGCACTAAAGGGACTGCATGTATGCATTTGGGTAGGATAGCATTTTCCTTCCAGTCCAGACTTGTCAGACTGCCTGTTTGTGAAGCGACATTCGTCCTTCCCGGGGAATGAGTTTCCACTGCTCCACTCTAGCACGCATTTGGCATAGTATGTGGTGATTTTAGGTTTGAATGGCTGTTGTGATTAACAGTTCTTGTGCTGTGTTTAACGTTTTAGGCAGAAAGAGAGTCTAGCCGTTCCCTCATAACAGCACAAACCAGGGGGACAATGGGCAGACTTGGCTAGATAATGATGGTTTTGGTGTTAAAATGGTAAAGAAACATACATTTTGAGGGAAAAGATTGTAGAAGACAACTTGTGGCAAAAAGAAGGCTGCACATAGACTACTCTTAGCATTAGCTCATTTCACTAAATGAAACGGACATGTGCCTGAATGTGGACACACTTGCCAACTAGCCTCAAAACAGGACTTGTGCAGAAGGTCTTTTGGAAGTGAACCACATTTCTAGTGGCATCCATATTATACAGGCAGTCATATCTCATTCTCAAGTTAATTTCTTTTAGCACTTTTGCACGACAAAGCTAAAATTGAATGTTCATGACTTGTCTAACCATAATGCAAAACCACATCAACAATTATAAAATGAATGTCACTTACAGTGCAAATCTGTACAAATGTTGAGTATTTAAAATAAAAGAACTTGTACATACCAAACTGATACATGCCGATCTGTTAGCAATACTGGGAACCATCTCAAAAACCGGAGTTTTCTTGTTTAAGCACACAGATCTTTTGAAACTTTCTCTGTGAAGGTTTCCAGTAATGTTCTCGAAGCATCGGCCTCCGCTCCCATCAGTCAGCTGGGATCACGTGATGCGTGTTCAGTAGATCTCTGATATGCTTTGTGAATACAACTCTTTGTTCCTTTCACACCCTGAAGCTGTGTAACCACAAGCAAAGTGCTGGATTAGCAACAGCAAACCAGAACAGCCAAGAGTGCCTGCAGAGAAAGAATGGGAAGGGAGAGAGTCGTGAAGGGGGGGTAATTTGTGTTTGTAGATAATAAGGAAAGACTTTGTGGCTGATTTACAGAATTTAGGTTACAGTCAGTGTGGAATGTGGAAGTGCTTTAGTGTAGGGTGTATAAAAGAACCATGCAGTCCTTTAAATTGTCATCTATGTCAGAAATATCTATAGGTGGCTTGCAGTCATTCTGGAAGTTCATATGCTTAAATGATGAAATGTAGGCTCGACTTTTTAATGTAGCTTTTCAGGTGCAGAAGCAGAAACTTGAGCGATTTTATTCTGTTGATTGTTGAGATGTTCTATTGTTGAGATTTTGAAGTTATTTGAAAGTCCTAGCTGCCGTGTACATTGTACAGATAGTCATAAATGACTTGGAACAAAAGCTTGTAGTATTAACTTGCGTTGAAATTGAAGAAGGTTTTTCCTCTTCGTGTAAAGTTACTTTTTAGGAGACAGGTTTTGTTCTAGCAGCGACATTATATATATCTTAATTATACATATCTTAATTATACTCATTGTTTCGTTTGCTGAATTTACTTTGCACATTTGTTGTTTATTTTGGGTGAAGCTGCTTTTTGATATGTTTAACTTGAACATTGTCATTGATGAGTTGATGCCAAGCCAGGCATTGTATTTTAGTGCTGAAGAAAAACACCAGCCAGAGCTACAGCCAAAACAAAGGTTCCTAAATGGTGAGAACAGAAGTAGAACCCTTTTTCTAGTTCCATTCGCAATCTGCCACACCTGCTCCAGATAATGAACCTCTTTATAAGTTCAAGAGTGGTTGGATCAGATGTGTTAGTGTTGGGTAGATGCAGGTTGGAACAAAATTTCGCATAATATTTATTGAAGGGTTATTTGGGGACTCCCACACCGTTAAGAGAAAGTATTCAGCTAGTTCAGAGACTCTCCCTGATAGTGTTTCACACGGAAACATGTCTTTATACGGAGAAGAAAACGCTCCATGATGTCCTACTCAGGTTGACTTGCAACAGAATTAGAAAAGTAATTCTTCTCTGAAAATCAGTATGTAGACCTGGTGCTGAGACATTCCTGAATACAGACAGATAATCGGAGTAGTGGAAGGATATAAATAATGAATCGGGACCAGGAAGGAGAGCGTAGAGATGCTGGCACTGATGAGGGCACTCCTCCCGCAGAACTGAACAACTAACTGCAAAGTCTTCCTTCATCTCTTCCTTAATTCTAAGAATACAATCAACACACTCTCAGATTTCTCCTTTTCTCTCACTTGGTCGTTCTCTCTCTTTCACAAAGGAGCTTTAATTACTGAGAAAGACTTAACGCTACCTCACAGCAGAGTTTCATGCGGTGGCGCCAGAGAGTCTCTTGCGCAGAAAGGTTGCAGAGAGTACAGATCACAGCTACAACACATGGGAAGCTTCACAGAAAAGAACAGCCAATGAACAAACTTGTGTTGCATTCGGCTCCTGTATATTTATTGGAGTAACCCTTTCAGTGTCATGTAGTGATTTTACATTAGTTTGATTTTGCCCAACTGACTAAAAGTAAGTATGAGTGGCATGAATGTCTCTCGTACCGCCCGCTGTGCTGTAGCTTGTAGTCAGATTTTTCTATTGCAGACAATGTTATTTAATTTTTTTTTTTTAAGTGAGGAAAAGATGTTTTAAAGCTGATCCTCTTTCTTTCTGTCTCCGTCTCTCTCAGGATGAGAAGTACTGGGTGAGGAGGAAGAAGAATAATCTGGCGGCAAAACGCTCTCGTGATGCCCGGAGGCTGAAGGAGAATCAGATCGCGGTGCGGGCAAATTTTCTGGAGCGGGAGAACGCAGCACTGCGTCAGGAAGTGGCAGAGCTCCGGAAGGACTGCAGCCGCTGCAAGAAGATCGTGTCTCTGTATGAGGCCAAGTACGGCCCGATGTAAGGGAACCCGGAGATTAGGGGGAAAACAAAAAAAAAACACCAATTAAACTCCCAACTATTCAGTGTTCCAGACATGATAGACGGTGATTGTGGGTAAATTTAGGCGAAGGGGGGTGTGGTAACGTGAAGAGCGGCTTGCTCAGATGCACTTACGCAGTTCAGATGATTACTTTTTAAAAAAGCAGCGTTAAGTTATAGAGTAATAAAAAGGAAAAACGCAATTTAAAAACCTCTTACTTACGCAGGTGAAATATAGACCACAACAAAGACCCGTCAGTGGAGTTTCAGAGACTGCTGTGGAGTCTTAATACAGATAGAGAAAACAAGACGCAAACAGAGAGAATCTCACTACAGAACACCGTAACCGATGGACTGATACACGTCCTGACACCGGACCAAAGCACGAACGAATCCAAATCCTAACTCTCATGACCTTTTGACCCCTGTTCCGGGGCAGCTGACCATATCTCTCGCTTGCGTTCTCTCTCCTCTCAAGTGAAGCTCACGCCTTGACATGGTCAAAAATGGCATGTGAAGGGCAGATTTATTGATTTATTCACAACGAGCGAGAGAGGGACACTCCCCCTGTGAGCAGAAGGAAGGAATGAAGAAAGTCTTGACAGGGGGTCTGTGTGTGTGTGTGTGTGTGCGCGCGTGTGTGTGTGCATGTGTGTGTGTGTGTGTGTGTTGCTTATGATGACTATGACCTCCAAATTTGTCCCTCTTAGCCCTGCTCACTATACTGGAATGTACTAAGAGATTGTGTGAACGTGTGGATGTGAGGGTGCGTATTCTGTTTGTTGGTGTGTGTGTGTGTGTGTGTGTGTGTGTGTGTGTGTGTGTGTGTGTGTGTTTTTTTTTTGTTTTTTTTTTTTTGTTCCCCCCCCCCCTTCCCCCTTTTCTGACTTGGCACTCAGTTCAGTGTGTTTGTGTGTACTGTATGAGGATAAATTGGACTTTTTTTTTTTTCCCTCCTCTCCACTAACAAATGAGCAGGTAGTTCTCAGCACAGACAAAAGCATGATGCCAGAACACTTGGTGATATAGCCTTGGCTGCTGGGATTGTAGCAGAGTCAGGCAGGGACTGTTATTTTCATAAATGTTTTGAGGGCTGGAGATTTACTCCAGTGCAGGACGTTATTGAACATCAGGACAGTTTTTCATGTATGGTTTGGGCTATTTAAAAGGCATGAATGAATTTGAGAGAACGTCAGCCACTGAGATTTCTAGGGCTGCACGATACAGCCAGAATAATAAATTGCACTGTATTTGGGGATGTTCTGATACGGCCAATGCGATATCCAATTTTTTTGAGTACCTTGTAGTGTAACTATGTACGTACTAACTAATCTGTGATCCTTTTTAACAACTGTCTGCCAGTACCAATACAATTCCAATGGCATTGTGCATAACCCCAGTTACTTGCGCTTTGTGGATCACTTGATTGCCTCGATACCCACAAAAACCCATCTGGAGCTGAGATTGTTGAGGCTGTTCACAGCACAAGAGAGCTCATTTGCATATTGCAGTCTTCTGCTGTCAACATCATGAAGGCCAGTATCGCAATATCAGATATTACATTGTGCAGCCCTAGGTGTAAGGCTAGTTAGTGGCTCTCAGCTCAAGTGTTGGCATATTTGTGCCACAGACCCAAAAGGAATGGGGCTGAGAAAGGTCTGTAGCTCCAGCATTATGTACATAAATGCCTGTTTCAGTCTTCGTCTCATTTTGTTCTTTGAAATCCTCTTCTTCCTCTCGAGTGGCTTCAGCAGATAGGCCACAATTTCTGTTGTCGTTTCTAACTGTATGTTCTTCTCAGTGACTGTCCTGCTATACTGCATCTTGGTAGTGTTGTGTGCACCAATATTTCTAATAATACTGATACATATATATATATAAATGAGTAAACAAACATAGGCCTACATAAATATATAAATATATATATATTATGTTTGTTTGTTTAAAGAAAGTGTACAAACTGAGTTATCTTGCAGGGATTTCCAAGCATAAACTGTGGCTTTCCAGGCAGTTGGCAACCTGACTGCTAACTGGAATTTTTCGCTTTTGTGTTTGTTTCTGAACTTCTCAAACCAGGGCAATACAGCGTTGTTCATGTTTACCTCCTTTCTTGACACAAGAAGTACTCTTT
>CM067475.1:39917913-39950913 GCA_034552555.1 Semaprochilodus insignis | reverse complement strand
ATAAACCTGAAACTTGGAAAAAAAACTTGAAACTCTCTAAACCGTCAGTGAACCTACACGTGTCTTCCGAGTGTTTATATGGAATGTTGATGTTTCTTTGGGAAGTGCCTCCACTGTGTGGACACCAGACATTTCCTTTATGGGGAACAGATTCATTACTTAACGTTGGTGATTGATTAAAATGAGAATTGTTTGTGTTCCTCTTTCAGCTGACCCTGACGTTTCCACCTATCAGTATGACGAAAGCTCAGGGTATTACTACGACCCCCTTACCGGCCTTTACTATGACCCCAACTCTCAGGTAACAGCACCGCACCTTTAATCAGCAGAGTCTGTAAAGAGCTAGAGATTGATTTACTCTGAGTTCTATCTTACTGAATTGTTCCTGTAACACTAGTCTCTTTGGTTTCCTGCATTTGGCCATATCTACAGAGCATCCAGAGCGATATGACTCCTCATGTACTGTCACACTTACGACAGCCCACGAGTTTAGGGAACTGGCCTTGTGACCGGAGGGTCGCCGGTTCGATTCCCTGAGCCGACAGTAACGACTGAAGTGCCCTTGAGCAAGGCACCTAACCCCTGACTGCTCCGGGCACCGTGGATAGGGCTGCCCACCGCTCCGGGGATGTGTACTTGCTCCCCCCTCATGTGTGTGTTCACTAGAGTGCGTGTATGTGGGTGTTTCACTTCCTCTGTGTGCAGCACAAAATGGCTTTAGCCCCGCCCCAGCTCACTGTCAGGTAGCTGTGTCACCTGTTGTGATGTCACATACACCTGTGTCACATAGATTTACATATAATCTCCCTATTCAGAATAGAGAAGTTTAGCCCCGCCCCCTCATGCTGAAGCTATAAGCAAGGACTCTTATGGGTGTAGCACATCACCCAGACCGGGAATCGAACTCTAGTACCCCACATGGGGTGCCAGCTCACTGGCAGGTAGCAGTATCACCTGTTGTGATGTCACATACACCTGTGTCACATAGATTTACATTTATCTGCCTATTCAGCCTAGAGAAGTTTAGCCCCGCCCCCTCATGCTGAAGCTATATGCAGTGTATCAGCCTGGGCTGCTTTCTGAATTAAGCACAATACAGTGCAAATCAAAACAGAGCTCATTTACATATGTCTGCCTTTAAAAGCACAAGAGGAGATGGTTGGGAAGTCATACACAAGGAAATTGTATGGTATGGGCCCTTTAATTCTCTCCGTGTGCTGTTTTTCTTTCCCTGCAGTATTATTATAACCCCCACACTCAGCAGTATATGTACTGGGACGGAGAAAAGCACACGTACATCCCGGCTTCTGCTCAGACCTCCACCGACAGCGCAGACGCTGCCGCCATGGCGTTGTGCTCTGACCCCTCAGCTGCGGGCAGCAAGGACAAGAGGGACAAACCCAAAACCAAAACGGCTCAGCAGGTACTCGAACCGGTCCATTCAAGCTCACATCCACTTCACTGAACCACCTCTGTTTACCTGGGCAGTAAGAATGATGTCAGAATATGTTTTATTTATTTAGCCTTTAATTTGACCAGACAAGCCATCAAGAAGACAACCTTACTTACAGTGTTGGCCTGGCAAGCGCCACAGGACACTTCGGGGGCAAATAGGGAGGAGAGAAAAGGGGGAATAGGAGCGAACAAATACACAGTTGATTGTGGTTGTTGTGTGTGTGTGTGTGTGTGTGTGTGTGTGTGTGTGTGTGTGTGAGTTAACCACTTCCAAAGCTCTCCTCCAGTATTTACTGTCACCATCACCTTCCATCTCATCCATGAATAGTAATGATCGGACTCGCTGTAGTGACTGGGTCGTTACTGAACCGGGAAAATCTGCTTTTAGCCACAGTGAGCTGGAATTCACTACAGGAGTCTCTAAAGCTCGGCTCGCTGGGTTCACTCAGTCATTTTGAATTAGTTTCTAGTACTGTTTTATCTTTACTTAGTTTACTTGTAGTATTTTCGCATTTTTCTTCTCCCAGTCATTTTATTTGATTGTATCTCAATTCCGTTATATTTTTATTGTATATTTTTATCAGTTTTTATAATCATTTTATTGTATTTTTAAATTTTAGTTAGCTTATTTATCCTCTTGAGTTGTCCTATGTATATATATGATTATCTTGGTTTTCATTCATTTATTCATGTACAGTTCTGGAAATAAATAAGAGCCCACTCCAGTTTCTTCTTAAATCAGCATCTCCACATGTACAGCAGGTTCTTAGTGAGGAACAGAAGGTNACCTCAAGCGACCTACAGAAAGACTGGTGAGCGGTGGCTGGGGTGAAATGCACAGCGAGCATGGTTCAATAAACAGGCTTCTGGAGGCGTCATTAGTGATTTTCTAAATAAACAGATCTAATACAATATCTGATCTGGAATTTGGGACACGTGTTTCCAGTAGTGTATGGAATAAAACAGAACTGCTCATTTTGGTCAAACACAAACCCAGAAACTGTAAAACTAGAGGAACTGATCATTTTGAGGCGGTCTCTTAAATTTTTCCAGAGCTGTATGTATGTACATACACTCACTGAGCAGTTTGTTAGGTAAACCTACATTGTATCTAAACTCATTGTCTGTTTAATCAGCTCAACTTACCATAAAGGTGGACAGACTGTAGTCCATCTGTAGCAGTGCTGCTGTGCCCACTCACTGTCCACTCTATTAGACACTCCTACCTTGCAGGTCCACCTTGTAGATGTACAGTCAGAGACGATAGCTCATCTGCTGCTGCAGAGTTTGTGTTGGTCATCCTCTAGTCCTTCATCAGTGGTCACAGGGTGCTGCCCACAGGTTGCTGTTGGATGGACAGTTTTGGTTGGTGGACTGTTCTCAGTCCAGCAGTGGCACTGAGATGTTTAAACCCTCCAGGAGCAGTGAGAATGATCCACCACCCACATAATATCAGCTCTGTGGTGGTCCTGTGGGGGTCCTGCCCACTGAAGAACAGGGTGAAAGGGATTTAACAAAGTATGCAGGGAAACAGGTGGAGCACAGTCTGTAATTGCAGAACTACAATGTGCACCTATATAGTAAGTGGAGCTGAAAAAATAGACAGTGAGCGAGGTGTACCTAATGAAGTGGCCGGTGGGTGTAATAGACATTCTTGAAGAACAACAATGTACAATTCAAAAACTGCAGGACCTCCAGAAAAAGTGGGCACTGGCTACTGTAAATGGGTTACAGTGAAATATGAGTGAACATGTCAGCAGCTGATCCATTTGATAATGGATGATTATTGGCGTATCCAACTAACAATTTCATTTTAAAACCTCCAACATAAGAATAGCATAGAATCAACAGTGATGATGACCTGAGCACCCGTTACATGAGCACAAAGGTTATACCATGTACAGGCGCGCTGCAGTTGCATGTAGTTTTTAATAATATTAACTATTAACTAATGTTTATGATCAAGTATGTTTTTCACAAGAGCTAACTGTGTGGAAGAACTTTCCATTCGGTTCTAAGGACTGAAAAAAGCAGGCATTGCTTTCCACCGCTGGAGACGGTCTCTCTAATACAGGGACGCTGAACTCAATGATTTCTCAGACCGGTAAGTAAACTGGGTGAGGAGTGAAGACAGAGGAGGAGGAACTATGAATTTGACATATTGTGTCATCTTACATATAGCTCCTTTAAGGCTAAAAAAAATACTGTAGCCTCCAATGCTAATGCTATAAATGATAAGTGAAACCTTAGCAGAGCTCAGTCATTTTTATGTAAATGGTTCCTTATTAGCTTTCATTCATTTCTAGCCATGTTGCCATATTGGGTGAAATATTCCTCTCTCTCTATATATATATATACCCCCGTCAGAGAGTCCGCGACCAGAACACAGGACACAACGTTTTTTCCTCATGCTTTCTTTTGCCATTCTTTATTTTATTACAAAGTTTAAAAAAAGAATCAATTACAGTAAGAAATTCCTGTAGGAAGCCCCCCTGTCCGGGAGCCACACAGAAAAAAGGTCATTGCATTTCAGCCGTGAAAGGATTTCAGTACATCTATCAGGTGGGGAGAGAATCCAGTAGAAAAGAGGAAAATAATAACCCATAATAAAAATACAGACGAAAATAAAATCACCAGACTAGTACAGCATATCTTACTCTGTCCTTTATATATCCATTTATGCATCGATGATAAACTTTACATAGAAAATAAACTTTTTTCCTTCACTTTCATTTCAACAAAAATATTTCCAAGTGCAAAAAAGAAGAAGATACAGGAAGATATAGAAGCTAAAGACCTCTCAAATATAAAACCCTTAACTTTCTCTCGGGGTCGTTCAGTCATGGTCTTGGGTGGGGGGTCCTCAAGAGTGATGGGGAAATGTCTGAAATGTCTCATCGTGCTTTTACAGCTAAACACACATTTCTGAAGCTGCCAGGCGGAGGAAGCATTTTACATTCCTGTGCAGACCTTTTTTGGGCTCCTCTGTTTTCACCTTCTCAAAAATAGTTTTGTTGTGAAAACCCCAAGCGTGTGGGACGGGAAACTTTCGGAGTGTCACTTTAACTACGCAGTGCTAATTCTATATTCAACTCCAATCAGTCCAACACACCAGAACAGCCTTCACATCCAATTAAGCTGTAAATGAATAGCTGACCCAAAAAACAAACGGTCATCAGGAGCTACACAACAAAGCTCCCCCAGCACTGAGGGTCTCGGTTAATACTAAGCTTTTCATTCTAGTCCATGTCCCAGGAAGGGTGAGCGATATGCAGAGGTGCTGCTTGCCACCAGGCTAGGTAGGCAACTGCTTGGGGCCCCTGGCCAGTTTGGGGGGTTTAATGTTGTTAATATTTATATATTGAAAATAATTGTAATGTGAACCTTGAAATAAAATATGTTTACATTTCACAAGTGTCTTTTGTGGGTGTCAGATTATTAATAATCAAAAATGGAATATTTTATACTAAAACATGTACCCAACACACAGCATGTATCACTGTATTTGTTGAAAGCTGAAACAGACACGAGGCTCCAGAAAAACAAAAATATGCATGCTTAAAAACTATAAGTGCAAACATTTTTATTAGTAATAATATAATCAAAAACAAATCACTTTGTAAACCATGTAACAATGGGCCAACATCCAATCAGCTGCTTGCAGTTTTAATTTGACATTGTGACATCACTGGTTCGTTACTCCGCTCTGTTTGAGTGGTGTCGGCCAACAGAGTCATATTAATCAACTCGGGATTTAAGATTACAAGATGTGGAAGACACTACACTAACTTCATATTTACTAGTTAACCGTGTTGTACATACAACCTTCCAACGAACACCAGAACACAGCATCCATCTCCGTTGCGTATGAAGCATGCAGTGTTCCAGAGGTAGAAGACACCTGTATTAGAAATGTATATTGTGGTGCAATTTATTGCAATAATAATAACACTGGCATATCGCCCTGCCCTGATCTTAGGAACCGAGTCAGAATGCAGCTCTTCTCACTCAACAGAATAGGCTAATAAGACCAACATCTTCCTCCATTTCACTGAAAGAAACTAAATTTTCTTTCATATTGTTTAATATTGTTGCAGATGTTCATTAAAGAGCACGCCCCCAGACCATGACTGACAGACACAGAGCTAAACATTCACAGCACGTACGGTTAATCTCTTCTTAGGATTCCATCACGCATCACTCCAGCATACAAAAAAATAAAATAGTCCTATTGATATAGAAGAAAAGTAGCATGCAGACGTCCTGTTTTCACCTGCGGAAGGCACACACCTGGTCTACAGGTAGTGCAAGCTGTCAAGCAGAAATGTCGGGAGAAATGCCAGCCCAGCAAAGATGCTCTCCTGCGTGTCGCTGCATTAAGTAAACTGCAAAATGGTAACGTCATTGGAGGAAACATTCATTAAAAGCTGGTGTTTTTAAACAGCAAAAGAAAAGGGGTTTTAGGAGGTCAGCAGTGATCGACCTCCAGGACCTCAGTACTGACCACCCCACTTTACAGGACCTGAGTGAACACCTTTAATAGCATTCTCATCTCCTCAGCAATGCTGATCTCAGGTTTTCCCTCAATATGAGCAAAAGGTGGCTAAAATTCCTGCCCAGCTTTATTATTCGAAATGTCTGCTGACATAGAGTCTTCAGTCTTCGTTGGCTATAAAATCTGCCTAGACTTGATTTTCCCTCCCCCCAAAATCTCACGGTTTGCATCACTAGGAGTGTAAATCTTAGTGACTGCATTTTCAGGAAATTAGCATTTCACAACTTATTTTGCAGCAACTGAATGGCACCCATAGTCCTCAGGTAAAACGAGCAGTGGGGTTAGCGTATTTGTAAAAACTGCACTAAGTAGCATCACTTTGGGGAATGTTTCTAGAAACTGGACCCAAAGTCTTCAAGCAGCATTAGCCAAATGAATCACCTTAATAAAGCTTAACTGGCTGATTGGTTATAATAACCGCTTCCTTTCACAGAGTGCATTTGGATTCCATCCCCCAACTCCCACACACACCCCAATAAGAGTCCTTGGGCAAGACTCTACATCAGCCTACCAACTGTTACAATGATTAAATGCTGTTAATTGCTCTGGATAAGGGTGTCTGCCAAATGCAAAAATGTACTGCAAGAAGTAATTAGTCATTCATAATTGATTCATTTTTAAAGTAGCAACCCAAGGATCAGTTGCTGAGAAAGACAAAATTCCAACCATTTAGTTTTCAGTTGATGTATATAGTCATTAATCACTAGTGAGCTGCTTATGTCGACTCAAAAAGAGAAGAAGCTTTCAAAGTTTTCACAGCAGGCCACAGGGTGAGAATTAACCAGCCAGTATCCAAGCACCGAGCTAACCAGAATGAGGCTTCTGCTCAGCTCAGGATGTTCAGAAGGCTTTACTGCAGCAGCTGATGCCATTTGGCAGTTGTATACAACCATCTGGGAGCAATAAGAGAGAGAGGGAGGGGAAAGAAAAAATAAAAAAAATAAAAAATAGACCAGGCAAGAGCCCAGACCATTTTTTGTTTAAGTCCAAAGAGATCTTAATGCTATGCTTCATGTAAAATGAAAAAATAAAATAAATTCTGATCACTAAAGTGGACAATTAGATAATTATTAGGATTGCTTTAAAGTTAAGCGGATTCAGGCTGTTCAAAAATTCAGACAGCCCTCAGGGTGCACAGACAAGTGGTCAATAAACTCCCTCTTAATCCAACCAACTGTCAACATTCAAATTCTGCTCAAAGAAAAAGATAAGGAACTCTCCACATTTACCCGTCTTCAGTTCAACAATTTCTGTACAAGGTACAATACACATTCAATACTTTGTTAAACACATTTTATTTTTGTTTCAACTTGCATATATTTATAGTTATTTCTGAAAAAATAACCTCAGCACATAAGAAACTAAATAAAGGATATCTTAACATAAGAAATATATACATGTCATAGTATATCTTCTTTTACAAATGCCATAGAGAACTCTTGAAAAACAGGGAAAAAATATAGGAAAATCTAAATAAATTACAAACAAATGTAAAAATACACCCAGTTTCACCCCGGTCGGTAAAGACAACAGAAAATCTGACCCTTCCCACCCAAAACGAAACTCCGTCAGATCACTAAACAAAACAAAATTGACTTTCATGTTGTAATGTTAAGGGGTCCAAGCATTTCTTCTGAGTGGAGGTTTGTGGCTACATGATCGGAGACAGTATGTGACATTCAGTTTGAGGTGTGGCAGTTTTCACTCCCAGTCTTATCTGATTCGTTTCAAATTACTGCGCTTGGTAATGTTGGCTATACAAAGATCAACTTTCCAACAGGTAAAGTGCTGAATACATTAATAAGAAACATAACACGGACTAGAACACTGCCAAAGGAATGTCTGGGATCATGGAAAATGGTAGTATGAGGCCCTGCACTGTTACTAGAACATGGCTGTTCTGCCTATTCAAATATTAGATATCCACCCCCTATAAATCACATTCACGTTCCCAATTGCAAAGCTACTGTTAACCTCCAATTCCATGTTCCGGCTGGCTAGCAGCTGCAAATGGAACTCTAGAGAACAGCAGGTTGACGCCAAGCTCAGCTGATACAAGTGTCACGTTTTGCAGCACCCATTTGATCTACTGCCAGTTCAATAATGCCAAGGTTATTGCTGCACATATTCTCCCACAAAACACGCACACATCCCTTTTGTCCTCCCTCCTTCTCCTCCCCGAAGACACATTAATCCATTTATCACAACCCCTTCTGCTATACTGCATTCCATCCACCCTACTACCACCGTCTCACCTTCACGCACTGCTGACCAACACTGTGTGCCCACAAGTCCAAGAGAAAGATTAGCCCGATTAACAGTCAACATCACCACCTGCCTCCTGCTTCAAACCACATTTATGGCTTTCAGAGTATGAAAACACGGTCCTCCTGAACAGTCTTTAAAGCATTACCACCGTTTGACTCCTCTACAACAATACTCCGCTCAAGCATACAGTCCCCCTGCTCAATACACGTAAATTCAGATGTGGTAGGTGTATGTGTACGTGTACGTGTATGTTCACAGCCCTGACCAAATACTCATTAGCCACAAGGACTGGAGGGGCAGGGGCAAGAGGACAAGAGGACTGTAAGACACTTGTGTTGGCACAGAAGAACCCTCCAACTGCGGCAAGTAAGGCAAGACTAGACCACAGCAAGGTCCTAGAGTTTGGTTTCCAGAACCCTTTAGACAAACCAGGACAAATGAACACCATGTGCAATTCTGGCAGTCAGATCTTTGCATTACATTAGTGGTAGAGTAGGCCCATACTGCTCAGCCAAGCCAGGGAGAACTATATGTGGATGAAGAACACCTGACCAAAGTGACCTTTTCCTCATGACAACATTCAACGCAAAACATCAAAACATCTGTGCAATAGGAGGCTGGTTACTCCCCTGGTTAAGGAGCATGTTCCGTAAGAGAAAGGAAAATGATACCCTTAAAAAAAATAACTGGGTGGGAGGGGAAGAGAACAAATCACTGATAATTGTGGTTTTAGTAGTCATAACACTTAGATTTCTGTATTAGTAACAACTGGTGAAAAAGAAAGTTCTCAAAAGTGTTTGTATTAGTATCTCTAACACTCCACAGCTTCAACTCAGTTGGCCAACACTACAGGCTGAAAGGCTTGGCTGGAATACTGCAGGTTGTACCCACCAAGGCCCTCCACAAACGGGGGCTTCTCCATGAAGGAAATCCCGCTGCTGCCGCCAATGACGCCCAAGGCTTGGCCTGGAGGTGGGCTGGAGAATGGGTCAAAGGATGCATGGGGATGGGCAGAATGTGGAGGTGGAGCTTGGAATGGGCCAGTGTGGGTCAAGGGTGGAGCTTCAGCATCAAAGTAGAGGGGCCCTTGGGCAGTGGGGTAGACAAACTCTTTGGCATTTGGGGACAGCTGGCTTGAAACCTGGCCAGCCAGGGAGTGCATGGAGAGAGAAATGGGCTTGTGCTTCACCAGCCCGGGGGGTGATATGGTAGTGGGAGAGCGGCTCAGCATTCTTTGCTGAGGAGCGCCGACGACGCTGTTGGATCCACCCACCACCCCGGATCCCCCACATTTCTTCATCTTTGTGGAGCCGAACTTGGTGGCGGCGAAGCTGGCTGTGGTGAAGGTGATTTGCTGGGGAGCTGGACGCGAGTTGGGTGGGGCAGCTGGATGAGGATATGGCAGCCCTGTGCTTGGTGGAGAAGGGGAGGAAGCATTGGAGTGTGCAATGGGATTGGTTGGAGTACTTGGGCCTGCATAGCTGAACAGACCCTGGCAGAGTGGAGTGGGAGAATTTGAGAGAGAAGGCAGCATGACTGGAGATACCTGGCCACCAATGGGCACAAACACCTGAGCATCAGGGTTGAAGCCCAAACTTTTCGCCTCCTCCAGCTCCAGATCTCCCTTAGCCAAGGCTCCAACACCCTCTGAGACTTCACCCTGAACTACCAAACCTGGGGGATCCTCCATGTAGAGAACCTTCACAGCACCTTTCTCTCCAATCTGATAGGACACTTCGTAAGGATCAATCCAGATGCTGAGCTCTGGAGGAACATTGGCCCGGACTTCCTCTGTGTCCAGCCCGCTCCTTCTGGCTGCCAGGTCCACTATAGGGTCCCTAGGGGCTCCTAGGTGCAGGCAGCGGAAAGCAGAACCACGCAGAGGTGCCTCGGGGTACCAGTGCCCTTCGAAACGTGACACCAGGATGCGCTCCAGCTCTTCGCCAAACAGGTCCGCCCGTCGTCGTGGGAGTTTGTTGTACAAGTAGGACACTATGAAGTTCAATGCAACCTTTACCTCCAGATGCATGGCTGAAGAGAGGATCACAGGCTCAAGATCAATGCTAATGTCCTGTATAAGGCCTACAATGGCCTCCACATGTCTCACTGAGGTTGGACAGAGGAGTGAGCAGACCTTGGTGTGGACGTTGCAGAGTAGATTCTGGCAGGCAGCTTCTCAGCTCCTAGATGGAAGCCTGGATGCAATCCACAGGACTCACTGAGGCTGGACCTCTGCAAATAACATAGGAAAAGAAAAAGAAATTTACTTTAAGAGGTCAAACACTGGGGATACAGAGAAAGGTGCATGACTGTTAGCAGATGCTAAGGCAGCAATCCATGTTCATCTCAACATGGCCTGCTGGCAGCAGCTAAAGCACTTCGGATTACACTGGCAATGTGTGTGTGTGTGTTGGGGGGGGGGGGGGGGGGGTGGTAGTTCAGCTCAGAACACTGAATGACCAGAAAGGGAAAGTATTGGTAATGCGCACCATTTCCCAACCCTTTACTGATCCAACTAACCAGATTGAGACCATTAGCAAACATGATGCAAACCTAATGTGCGCAGTACAGGTGAATGCCAGAGCTGGAGTTCAGCACACTACTTTGTAGAAGTTGGCTATGTCCTATGAAGTGTAACCTGTGTGCAATTAAAGTTTCTTCAGCTACAAAAACTAGAGCTGAAACCACATACAGCACCTTTTCTGCATCAAAAGAAAATGTATTTATTTTAAAGTGCGACTGTCAAAATGCACAGCATGGTGGGAATTTAGGGTTAATAGTTTTTGTGCACACTGGCCATTTTATCTGAGCCTCATGCCCACTTTCAGGACCAAATTCATTTAAACAAACATTTAGTAAGGCAATTGTGGCTATTGTAGAGCATATGTACTTGCTCCTGTAATGTGTTTGTTCTAGAAAAACTGATTTTGCTAATGACTGCATTATTCACATTACTAGGAATAATTCACAGCACTCTGATGTGATGCTGTGTAGTGTAAAGCCACTTGGTCTTCAATGCAAACATTTTATTTACTATCTGAAAATGCCAGTAAACCTATTTTTCACCCTCACAACACCCTGTATGTGCCCCCAAAATCATATTAGGCCAAAACGTAAGAGTAAAACACTGCAAAGCAGTATCAGACATCAAGCAACTCCTCTGTAGCCATTTCATATAATAACTTCTGTAGGACTTTTTAGCCATCTTAATTATGAAATCGGATTTTTTTTTTTTTTTTTTTTTTGGTCTGGCAAAGTTTTGCAATAGTCCCAAACTCTTTACTGTTTCCTGATCCTGAAAGTGGGATTGAAGCTCGATCAAAATGGCCGGTGCGCATAAAACTATTAAAAACACCAATTCCCACAATGCACTGCGGCTCGACGTCAAAATCGCGTGTGTCCGCCTCCGCCGCTTCATCAAAACAGATCAACAAACTCATGATAACGTCCTTAAATTCGCCTTTTAATGTACAAATCTTCACTGGTGAACGATATTAAAGTGTTCAATCACTCCGCCTACAGCGATATTCGTGGTTGTCACTTTCTGGTATGTAACATATAAAGCAGAATTCATTCCGTCAAAGTCAACGGGATGCTCGACTCCGCTAGCTAGCATGCTAACGCTAACTGGGCAGGTTGCTATAGCGACTAATTAACTAGCGTTAATTGTTTTAACGGTGGATTAATTTCGACCACTGAATCATTTTAGCTACTGCTGATGGAAACCGATCGGACAAATGGAGATGAACGAGAAGTTGTCGAAATGAAATGCCATGGGCGAGTTGGTATGCTACAAAAATAAACAGCTCCTATTATGTTTTGTACAGGGTATTAATATAGCAAACAAAAAGTGATTGGCGTTTATGTAGACACAGCAGAGGACTTATTACTGGTGATGTAAAGCAGATAGTCTAGTGAGATGAATCAACACGATGGAGGCGACAGCGTTCCTGAAAACATTCAATTCATGCATTCAATGTCACTCAATGTCACCCAATGCAAAACTGCAGTGTCAACGCACCTACACGGAGATGGGTTTAAAAACGTGACCTGTAACGTCGACCACTTAATTTCCCTATTTCCAAACGAGAGTCAGCGTCCACAAACTTCACACTTCAGTGACGTGGTTTGTAGTTTGGCCCCCTTAATCTCTGGCTTAAAGCTTTTGATCGCAGTAGACTAAACCCATTCCACCCTTTTCCCTCTCCGATATAAATCCAGACACACTGTAGGAGGCCTGTAGTTTTAGTCCGGGTTGTTGTTTTGTTTACAGCAGCATTGTGTGGACAGGACAAAGGCATGAGTATTATCTACCTCCAGCAAGATCCGACTTACAACACAGACAATGCGACTATTTAGAAATGAAGCCAGAATAAATAGCATTTCCACTGGATGCTTTGGTGGTGGTGAAAGGGGTGTGCTTAGGATTTCTCACCAGGATGGTGAATCTGAAAGGAAACAACGACAACAACAACAACAACAACAACAACAAGGGCTAGAGAATTAAGGCACCAACATGTAGCAGTAGTCATGTGTCGAATTTCAATGTGGGGACAATGCTCAGTACAGCTGAATAAAAACAAGATCTCGTTCAGCTGACTTTTCTGGCAGTTTTACCAGCACAACTACACAAATAACTAAGCACCAGCATCTGAACTCAGCTGACCCATAATCGACAGATCAGCAGAAGCTCTGCTGAAAAGGGGAAAATAGAGTTGTTTTAGGCACAAGTGCAAGTACATTGCAATCGGAGCAGAAACTTATGCACGCACAAACTAGGCACGATCAGCAGAACATTTCAGCAAGCAAGTTGAGGTGGCACTAACTAACTACACACCAGCCTCTAAAATGGACGACAGCTAGAGCTCTTGACTCATTCAATATTAAAGCTAGAAATAAGAGCGCACCGAAGACTACAACATCGTTCTTTCAAGACGAAGACGAGCAGGACATCAAACGAAAAACATAATAACGTCAAATATCTGAATAAATATAAAAGACGAGATAAGAATACTTACATCGAGCGTTTGTTATTATCCCCCCAGTACGACTATCAGTGGAGTGCGGGGTGGACAGCTTTTCTGGCAGGGTTCAACATGCGAAATTGAGTGCACTGATTGAAATAACATTAAAATAGACCTTTACTGACACATGGGCTGCTTCTTATTCCCTCTACTCTGAAGCAGCCTGGAGAAACTTTACTGTTTGACAACCGCGCGCATTTATATGAGACACGTTCGGTCACGCCCCCTTTTTGATGACGCGAAACGAGCTGGACCTACTTTCCACACATTATAGTAATTAACTCAGGGATTTGACATCACAACACAGGGGCGTACAGGGGCTTCGCTTTGCGCCTGTTTGTCCTATTTGTTTTTCCGACGAGTGCGTGTATATGTATGTATTTATAACAACGACAAGTTAATGGCAAGTTATGGAACTTTCTATTTACTTTCATGTCGGGGTTTTATGATTGTACTACCAAATGCTATAAAATGGGGGTATACGATAGGATTCTATGACCAGTCGTTTGTATTAAACCACCCTGTGCTGTTTCTTCTTTTCCCCATTATTTTCAGTTTAGAGAAAAGAATGGATGCCATGCACTGTTTGCCGTGAATACATGGTGGGAGCCTACTTTATCTGGCGAAGGGATATTTCTGTGTGGAAGGCTGTGCTACGCAATGCTAAAAATATAAGACGTGATAGCAACAGAGCTGCTATTGGCTGAGAAAGGGGAGGAACCAACGTCAGAAGGGCTGCCAGGGTGTCCAGTCAGCAATGCGAGTGCTGGGCACCTTGAAGAACTGTATCATGGGAAGTGTAGTCTGAGCTGACCGGGTACCGTTTCAGATAATGAACAAACAAAAACTCGGTTTGTCATTATAATGTTAATGTTAATTGGAGAACAAATATCNACCAGGGGCACCTTGAAGAACTGTATCATGGGAAGTGTAGTCTGAGCTGACCGGGTACCGTTTCAGATAATGAACAAACAAAAACTCGGTTTGTCATTGTAATGTTAATGTTAATTGGAGAACAAATATCTTGTATTTTTAAATGGCCTACAGAACTAAATGCTGTGTGCTTATGCCCCTCAGTGCTTTCTATATTAATTACATTATTATGTAAATCATTGCACACCAGAAAATTGACCCATAGATATGTGGACAGCAGCCTACATAACTAGATGCAGAGTGATTTTAAGAAGATTGAATAAGGTTTGTCAAGAAGTGTAGTGTCATCCGATTAGAGCTGAGTTTTGTCTGTAGCAGTAATATTTCTATCATTCCTATCACCCCATAGCCGTAATGGTTCATCTCCGTATTCAGCAGAGCTTTTAGAGATTTATTCCCGGAGTCCCTCTCCTACATCCTCAGAGGAAAGGCTTCTTAAAATAGGAGGGGATATTGAGCTTTCTAGGCGAGGGCCTCCTTTTTGTGGAATTCATTAAAATTACAATAGCTGACTCTGATGCTCGATTCTATGGATTTCTGTTATTCCTGGATTCATTTCAGCTTCGAGTTTCATTACCTTTAATACTTGCGCTTCCATCTTGTATAAGGATCTGTTGAAATAACAGGAAGGCAATTAATCATTTGTTTTTCTGTATATTTTGAAAGACATGACTGTTTGTAGACGCGGATAATCTGGCATTGCTCTCTGTGGATTTGTCCCAAAAGCTACTGGACTAAACAGCCTCGCTGTATTGTTCAGACGTTTCCTCTTTGTTTGGATGAATGAATTCACTTCTGCTGGGAAATGGTTTCTTTCCACATAGACCCTCCACGAACACCACAGTAATGCATTTTACTGCCACTCTCCTCTTTATAATCAGAAGTTACACTGAAAAGCAACACCTGTGCATATTACTCTTTCTGAACTAGTTTTCAGTTTATGTCATTGTTCAAATTTTCTTTTCTGTTGAAGAGTTGATGGCCCATGATACTCAGTCTTACACATTTTGACTCTTAAATGGCCATGATGCATACAGTTACATCACAATAATGCCTTTTTGCTTTGTAGTGCTTAAGGTAACTTAGGCACATACCTAAGGAGGATGATAAGCCCAGGTTTTAAGGGTTTAATCTGTGATTAGTGTTATAATTTGCCTGTGATTTATAATGTGGCACTGTCGCCTCACAGCAAGAAGGGCCCGGGCTCAATTCCTGTTTGGGATGTCCAGGATCCTTACTGTGCGGAGTTTGCATGTTCTCCTCGTGTCTGTGTGGGTTTCCTCCGGGTGCTCCGGTTTCCTCCCTCAGTCTAAAGACATGCAGTCCGATGAATTTGGAGTTGCATAATTGCCCCCCTAGGTGTGAGTGTGTGTGTCAGTGTGTATGTCTGTGTGTCTGCCGTGCGATGGACTGGCGACCTGTCCAGGGTATTTCCTGCCTTCTGCTCATTGAAAGCTGAGATAGTCTCCAACGTTCCCTGCAACCCAGAGAGATGAAGCAGTTTAGAAGATGAGTGAGTGGTTAATAAAAGTAGCTGATGGTGATAACACAGTATCATGTCAACATATTTGGGTATATCATGGATATCACCAGAACATGTAGAACAGCCTTATACATCATTTAAATGCAGATTTATACCAACTATGGAGAGTAAGTTTACAACCACATTCAGTGTATAACAGCTTACTGTGCTAGTATGTTTTAGGTATGTGGCTCTACTGTTATGCTGGTGCATTTTGTTCAAGTTGTTTGTAAGCCTCATAAAAATCAATATTGCCAAACATATTGTGTGTCGTGAAAATGTCTTCTAGTATCATAGTGTATTTTTGTCAGCTTACTGAATAATGAGAGAGGCTCATTTTTTTTAGTTCAAATGAACTTGAATACTCCCTGTGAAGAAAGTCAAAGAACTGCTGAACAGTCAATGTTGGGAAGAATACTTAGAAACGGAAGTGATGGGCTACTGAGTATACTGAGAAGTACTGAATATACTGTCCTAAATGTATTCAGCAGCATACTGTGTTAGAATACATGAAAATTGTAATTGAAATTGTATAGAATACACTTAGAATCAGCTTAGAATCAGCTTAGAATCAGCTTAGGATAGTTTTTACTTCATATACACTGTTTCTCGCTGTTACTGGTTGATACTGGTCATCATGCAATTATTTTCCCTACTAGCAAAACCAGTGCAGACCAGCGCATTGGTAGGCACCAGGAAAACCAGCAAATGTTGTTGGCCAGCATAAACCAGCATAGACCAGCATGGAATTCCAAAACTATCAATGCCTGCACCTGTCCGCTGCTGCTTCCGCAATCCCCCGAGCAGTACTGCCACCTGTCTTAAGAGCTCACCCAGCTGTGCTGTGCTCAAGCCATTGTGCTTTGTGAGATGACACAAGCCTCCTAAAGTTCTCCTAAATAAACTCTCCTGAATAGAGTTTTTATTTAGACCCTGCTTTTTATTTGGACACGTTTTCCCATACTGTCTTAAACTCACAATCCCAGAAAATACAAATAAACAAATAAATATTTTCTGTACATTTTTCATGTCCCTTTAGCAATGCCTTGCAAATGTGACTATAAAGTTGGTACAAGTGTATTTTCTGTTAACACAAAACACACATATTGTGTCCAATACAGTGGCAATGCTAATGAACAATGCACTGCTGATGAGATGTTTCAGAGAGAGATTTGATCAGTCTCCTATGGCTTTTGCAGGAACTTGTAAAGAAGCTGCTTGTTCCTCCTTAGAGTCTAACAAGTCAAGTAGTTAATAAAAACCATAAATGATTTTTAGCTTAATTTATAATTTAATGTACATAATGTAATTAGAATTAAAAGGATTCTAAGTAACCATATTCTAAATACTGTATAGATATTTTCTTTACTTTCTGTGTTATTAATGCACGTAGTTTTGTATTCTGTTACATTCCAGCCCAGGACAGAAGAAACCGAATGATTAGTGTGCAGGTTTATGTAATTACCTGTATATATTCTGGTAAACATATGTGGTCATGGAGAAATTATAATAGGCATAATAGCTGATTTTAGCCAAGCACATTATTATATGTGGCTATATTTGGATGTATTGAAAATAAAAACTGTAAAAGGAGACAAAGTGTGAATTATTATATTATATAATATTATATTATACCAGTGTAGCAGCTCCCACATACAGTCATAGGACCTGGCAGCTGAGTGGAAACGAAATAGCCTATTACATTAATCTCGTTTGTAAAGTAATCTCAATACAGCAGTACAGTTTAAATTAGTGTCTACGTGCTCTTATGACACAGTGGTCGTAAGAGAAACAGCGCACGAATATTAAAATAATTGTATATTGTTCTTCGTTTTTACACATCTGATAGGACTTTGGGACCGCAGAGCTTATAAAGACGGCCCACTGACGTCACCGACCTGCGACTTCTTTGTCAGGGAACGAAATGGCGTCCTACTGTATGACTGTCAGTAGATTAAGGGTAAGTTAACGGATTAAAATGCAATTTAAATGATTCTTCTATCGTAGAGCCTCGAAAGGAAACGAGTGAAACTGTACTTTAGACGTATGTGCTGTTACAGGTCGAAGGGTTTTCTCT
Organism: Semaprochilodus insignis; assembly: GCA_034552555.1. Taxonomy (NCBI): domain Eukaryota; kingdom Metazoa; phylum Chordata; class Actinopteri; order Characiformes; family Prochilodontidae; genus Semaprochilodus; species Semaprochilodus insignis. Next base: position 39,933,079 of record CM067475.1, on the reverse strand, counting down.
TGTGTGTAAACGGGTTTTTCCTCCTCAGTATGTGAAGCTGCGCTGCTGTTCGGGTCACGGTGACCCACAGAGCCGACTCTCATTACTGCTGTTACAGGACACAGAAACGGCACCTTTCACTGCTTTGTCTGCTCTAACATTGTCATTTGACCCCAACGAAGGTGGAGAAATACGTTTGAACAACAACAAAAAAGTGCCCTTTGTGTGCGCCTGCTGCTTTTAAATGTCTGTTGGTTGTGGTCAGTAATCTGCGTTTTGGGAAGAGAAATCTGTTAGACAGCTAAATAATGACTCCAGACAGCTTAACAACTATGAACTCCAGGTGTGCTGCTTTTTCCAGGCGTCTTTCCTCTTATACTGTGATTAAAATGTACATTTGCTTGTGTTTAACAAATGACAAGGTCTTCATAATTCTATATTTAGAAGGCCTTTGACTGTTATACAAACAGAGACATAAACACACCCTCTTCAAACTGAGCCCTGAGTGTACTGCATTTCATTGTTTCTGCTGCTCTACAGGATTTTAACCTTAATGTTGTGTTGATATGGCAGATGTCTGTAACAGGGTGTTGCTTTATACATATTAAAGTAAGTTTAAAAAAGAGATCATATGACAAGATAATAATACAACATGTCACATTCATTCCCAGTGAAGCCTAAGAATACCTTTCCGTCTGACAGATTGTCATCTTGGAGATGCAAAGTTGCATGACTATGACTATATCAGACACAGCTTGATGAATTTCTAACGTAAAACAAGATGAAGATGAAGTTTAGAGAGATGATGGTCAGTATGGTGTACAAAAACAATTAGGGAACCGGAAGAGAAACGTTGGCACTGATCTGTCTCTAGCATCAGTTTAACATCAACAGCGCATCATGGATTAGAATTTGGCCGAGAATCAGTCCAGTGCTGGTGAAACATGTGGAGTGCTGATCATATGACGTTAACGGTATGGTTGTTAAATGCTTCCAGTCCTAAGTAATATTGTCTGGGTTATCTTAAAGTGTACTGGGCAACCTTTCTGATGACCTTGTCAGTGATGGCTCTCAGGGTCATTCCCATGACCTTCCCTGGATTAAATATCTTGTAACGTTGCAGAACGTTTTTAGGAATATGATACGTGCAGTAAATGAAGAATTTAAATATTTGGACGGTGAACTAAGGCACTGAAATAAACTGCATATACACGTTTGTATTTGTACACATTGGCTGCTTGTCACATGCAGATCATAACTGTGGTAAATGAGTCATCTTATCGTTTCCTTTACTGTTTATTGCACATGAACAAATTATCTTCTACTCTTATCCTCATAGTACAGTCAGGGCTCCATTACAGTGCAGGCTGGAATAGTGCTAGTGTGTTTGTTGTAACATGAGGTTACCGTGTTTAATCTCCATCTACAGGAGACATTAGTTTAATACATGTACTTCAAAAGCTGGATGGCTTTTGGGGGTGTGAGACCAAATGCCGCATTAATGAATAGCCTTTGAAGAAATGTTTTCTGTTTCAAGGCAGTCTAGTTTTTATAGTATTGTTGTTCATTAGTGGGATTTTGTTGTTACCGTTTAAAATGGATCTATTAAACGATGCATTATAGTGGGTTTTGACCTTTACCCTTCAGGACTGCTTCATTTTTTTATTTCAACTCTCCAGCTGTTACAGGGCAGACACAGTGAAATAGTGTGCACCATTATTAATGTAAATTTTGTTTAATTTCCAGAGAAAAAAAAAACCGGAAACAAATTTGCATTGCACAAAATGAACATGAACACATGTGAACTGTTGTATCGTTTTACTCTTGAATTAATTATGTATTAAGTGGGAGGTGGGGTGTGGTCTCTAAAAATGTTTTGCTGAGTAAATCTCTGACCTCACAAAGATTAGGTCAGTATTGTTTAGGAAACGAATCTGTGCATTTTGAAATCTCATACTTTACCGCAGGATGATCCAGTAGGATTACTTTGATTGGAGTATTATTTCAATTTCTTCAATCAGATTTATTATAAAAATTAAAAAATGAATTCACAAATGTGACTGGAGAGGAACCATGTACACCATAATGAGATATAGACTGTTGAAACAATATACCAAGGTTGAGTAACTAAACCAATGCATCTGTATAAATGTTTTGATATGTGATCTAAATCTCTCACCCATAGCTTGTCCTTGGTGATGGGGCCAGACGACTTCATGTCTCTGCTGCCCTCAGTGCAAAAGCGAAAGTGGCGATGAGCCGCTTTGAGACTGGCTCTGCTGTCAACTATGAGAAGCTGCTCAACAATATCAATATTGTGCGCAAGAGGTGAGTCCCTGCCCTGAGAACTATGGGAGTTACACCAGTCTGCACCTGTCAGATAAATCAAATCAAATCAAAATCAAATCGGCGAGGCCAGTCATTCTCTGAGTAGAGAGTTTTTGAGCCATTTTGTGCCATTTGTGATTTTCACACAGAGGAATTTGGATTCCGCATTTAACCCATCCATGAAGTGAAACACCCGCATACACACACACTAGTGAATACACACACTAGGGGGCCGTGAGCACACTTGCCCGGAGTGGTGGGCAGCCCTATCCACGGCACCCGGGGAGCAGTTGGGGGTTAGGTGCCTTGCTCAAGGGCACCTCAGTCGTTACTGTTGGTTCAGGGAATCGAACCGGTCACAAGGCTGGTTCCCTAACCTCCAGCCCACGACTGCCCCCAAGTAGTATTCATCTCAAACATACCTGCTTGGCTAAGAGTGGTGGAAAACTACTTTGCACACGCTATTATGGCATGTGTTCAGTAAGTGATTAGGCTAATGAAGTTTTATTTTCATTAGCTGCTGTCGATGGTTTTGGGTGGTTGGCCTTTAAAAACAAGCCAACAAAAAGCAGTATGCCATTCTAACTAGCATGTGACTTGTACAGCGTTCAAGATTCACTTGTTGGTGGATGTAATGCTAGGATTACTGCGGCTTTGCCTGGCTGGATTCTAGTGCTTATCTAGAACCTGGCTAGTTTAAAATCTCAATAAATCCAGGATTGCGTTACATGGCTTGTCTTCCCATTCAAATCATCCACTCAGTTATTGGCCAGATTTGATGATGTGTGAGGGCAACAAACCAGCCCTCCAGAACTGTGCACCTCTGAATAACTCTCCTGAAGTATGGTGTGTTTTATTTTTGTCCGTATGCTGTTGTCAGTTAAACAAATCATACTGCCATGGTGTCTGGGTGGGAATTATGAGTGAACAGGTGTCCAGTGATGCAAGAGTGTCGCTTGCTGTGTGTGCTGTAAACTATGGAAGGATTTGAACCTTTTATTATGGCAGTAGACCAGTGTTGAGCGCACATCGCAGAGCTGAGGTCTCTGTCCCATATTGCCACCAGGGCAAGCAGTTCTGATAGATTGTAATGTCACATGACTTTAGTTCCTACTACATCAGCTTACTCAAAAACGTTTCTATCACTGTTTTTCATATTTCTTAGTTTTAGAAGCAGAGTTTAAACTTTTCCACTTTATCAAAGCCTTAAAATTAGTTTTAACTACCTTTTCCTGTTTGTTACTCATCAGACTGAACCGCCCCCTCACTCTGTCTGAGAAGATTGTGTACGGTCACCTGGATGACCCGGTGGGTCAGGAGATCGCTCGAGGCCGCACATACCTGCGTTTACGGCCTGACCGGGTGGCCATGCAGGATGCCACAGCTCAGATGGCGATGCTGCAGTTCATCAGCAGTGGACTCCCCAAAGTGGCTGTGCCCTCCACCATCCACTGTGACCACCTGATAGAGGCCCAGATCGGTGGAGCTCAGGACCTTCAGAGAGCCAAGGTGGGAGACTGTGAAGTTGTCATTCCATCCATGCACAAGTACACAGTGGAGAATTACTTTCCTCCAGGCACGAAAGAGTACAAAGTGCAAACGTGCAGACATAAGTGTGTAAACAAAAAATTAAACTAGAAAACAATACAATAAATATGATAAATTAAACAGACAGTGCAGCACAGATGCATTTCTAGACATGAAGTAGTAGAACAACGTGCAGAGAGATTTAGCATGCTGTGATCTGTGAGTGATAACATACACAAACACAGCAGTCACTGAGGTAGTACTTCAACAGTAATAAACAGTGTAAACACAGTGTTAGCAGCAGTGTTCCAGATAGTGCAAGTAGAGCATCAAAAGAGGTGTGTGTGAGTGTAGAGTATGTGTGTGAGTGGGGGGTTCAGATCAGTCCTTGTGAGTTTAAAAACCTGATCGCTTGAGGAACAAAGCTGTTGCAGTGATGGCAGGGATGCTCCGGTACCTTCTGCCAGATGGCAGCAGTGAAAAAAGTCCATGTTAGGGATGGGTGGGGTCGTCCACAATGCTGGTGGCTTTGCAGATGCAGCGTGCAGTGTAGATGTCCATGATGGAGGGGAGAGAGACCCCGATGATCTCCTCACTATACGCTGTAGGGTCTTGTGGTCAGAGACGGTGCAGTTCCCAAACCAGGCGATGATGCATCTGCTCAGGATGCTCTCCTCAGTCCCCCTGTAGAACATGGTGAGGATGGGAGTGGGGAGATGAACGTTCTTCAGTCTCCGCAGGAAGTAGAGGTGCTGCTGGGTTCTCTTGGCTATGGAATTGGTGTTGAGGGACCAGGTGAGGTTCTCTGTGATATGGATACTGAGGAACTTGGTGCTCCTGACGATTTCCACAGCAGAGCCAGTGATGTTCGGTGGGGGGTGGTCATTTCGCACTCTTCGGAAGTCAACAACCATCTCCTTAGTTTTGTCGACATTCAGAGAGAGGTTCTGCACCAGTCCGTTAGCTGCTGCGCCTCCTCTCTGTATGCTGACACATCGTTTTTGCTAATCAGACCCACCACAGTCGTGTCATCAGCAAACTTGATGTGTTTTGAACTGTACTTTGCAGTACAGTCGTGAGTCAGTATGGTGAACAACAGAGGACTAAGTACACAACCCTGAGGGATGCTGGTGCTCAGTATGGTGGTGCTGGAGATGTTATTACCTATCCTGACTAACTGAGGTCTCTCAGTCAGGAAATCCAGGACCCAGTTGCAGAGGGAGGTGTTCAGGCCCAGTAGGCTCAGTTTTCCAATCAGCTGCTGAGGGATGATAGTGTTGAATGCTGAACTGAAGTCTGTGAACAGCATTCTGACATAGGTGTCTTTATTGTCCAAGTGGGTGAGAGCCAGGTGGAGATGGCGTTGTCTGTTGAGTGGTTGGGGCGATATGTAAATTGCAGTGGGTCCAGTGAAGGAGGGAGCTGGTCTTTAATGTGCCTCATGACAAGCCTCTTGAAGCACTTCATGATTTTTGTGGGTTGACTCTGTGAGGAGTTCTCCGCACGTCAGCAGTGGACAGATACAGTACCCGTTCATTTGGAGGAGGTGTGGTTTTCCTCGCTGTTGTGCTGTTCTGTGGTTCAAACCGAGCATAGAAGTTATTAAGAGCATCTGGAAGGGAGGCATCACTGTCACAAGCAGATGGAGGTGTCTTGTAGTTGATGACTTGGATGCCCTGCCACATGCGCCGTGTGTCAGCAGTGTTTTGAAAGTGTTCATGGATTTTCTTTGAGTAGGCCCGCTTAGCCTCTCTGATGGCCTGGGAAAGCTTGGCTCTTGTTATCCTGAGGCTTGCTTTATCCCCTGACTTGAAACCCTTGTCGTGGGTTCTCAGCAGCTTGTGCACCTCTGCAGTCATCCATGGTTTCTGGTTGGGGTGAGTTGTGATGAGTTTGGAGACAGTAACATCATCAATGCACTTGCTGATGTAGCCAGTCACTGATTCTGTATACTCCTCCAGGTTGACGGAGTCACCAGAAGTGGCTACTTCTCTGAACATCTCCCAATCAGTGTGCTCAAAACAGTCCTGAGGAGCAGAGATGGCTCCTGGTGGCCAGGTTCTCACTTGCTTCTGGTCTGTTTTGGCACGTCTGATGAGCGGTCTGTATGCTGGAGTGAGAGCCGTAGTGGGGGCGGGGCTCGGACCTGTACACGCCGGGGATGTTTGCGTTAACGAGGTCCAGCACGTTAGCCCCCGGGTTGCAAAGTCCACATGTTAGTGAAATTTGGGGAGTACTGACTTTAGATTAGCATGGTTGAAATCTCCAGCAACAATAAACAGTCCGTCTGTGTGTGTGTTGGTAGCGCTGTACAGCTCGTTCAGTGCAGCGTTAGCAATAGCACTGGGGGCTATAAACACCGCTCTGGCCTGGCTCTGACAGTCGCAAACTCCATCAGCGGTGAACCGTGACTAGCGCCGGGAGCCCGTCATCCATGTCTCCGTAAAAACGAAAACACAGCAGTCTCTGAACTCACGCTGGGTAGCCCACTGAATCCTGATGTAGCCCAGCTTACTCTCCAGGGAACAAACGTTTGAGAGATGGAACGGCTGGTCGTCCGGAGTTAGCCATTAGCCTAGCACGCACCCCGGCTCGCTTCCGCCTTCTCGCGCATCGCTTTCGGCCAGCAGGCTCACGCAGCGCCGAGGATCGTAGCAGGCCTAGCTCGCGCAGCTCTTCCTGCAGTTTGTTTGGAGGCAGAGATTGTGGCTGATGTCTCAGCTGCAGCAGGCTCTGGAGATGGTAGACATTGGTGCTGGTTGTAGCAGTCATGATTATTGACTTTTGGTCGGGTTACACGACAGAACGAGCAAATAAAGCACCGTTTCATTTACTCACATGGATCCCAGGATAGTTAGCAGTACAGTTAACTCATTTGGTTCAGTTTGATTTCAGCCAGTTTGGCCAACAAGTTTAAAATTCACTTGTATCTAAAAGGGAATTTCAAAATTCCAATATGAATAAATTTTTGGGATGTAAACAGTGGCGTTCAGAGTGGTTTAAAGTAAAATTATAGCAAATTTGCAGCAGCTCTTTACAGTGATGGTGGTAGGAACCAGGCGTTGTGATGCTTACAACACTTATATCTGTTTAATTTTCTATCCTAAAGACCATTAAACCTACAAGTGAGTTGGTGTAATGTTTATAGTAGTAAACTAATTAAAAATCTGAAAAAAGAGCCTCTATATATCTATATCTGTGGAACTATATTGCATTATAATGCCCTGCATGTTCCTTCCTCCAGCGCATGTATTTTATCTAAAATTTGGTTTATCTAAGATTTAAAGTATGTATTGGGTGTCAGAGACCTTGTTGGTGGCCAATTTATGTAATAGTTCATTGTGAATGAGGCTTTGAGAGACATTAAATTCTTATGGATCATATCAATACCACTGTGAACAATACTGACTAAATTGTATAAAAAAATTTTGACATGAAAGTTTTTTTTGTTTTTTTTTTTTATTTATTTTTTTTAATGTTCACTGGTACACTTTATCAAGTGATGGTCTGGTGAAAGTTTTGCACATTTTGCCCTTTAGCCCAAATGTGGTTGATCACTCAGGACATATTTAGTGTTAGAGGTTTCCTTAGTGACAGTTAGCATAGATTTTCATTACCTTATTACTGATTTAGCTCCAGTTAAAAACTAAAACTGAGCTAAAACTTTAACCACCATTGGTGGATCGACTACATTTGAGAGATTGTATAGAGGTGTTTTACTGAACTTTAAATTGCACCGTAAGGACAGTTTTCCTTACTTGAACACAAGTTTGAGCTAGCACATTAAACCAGGGCTAAGACTAAACTCTTAACACCATAGATGTTCTTAACATGCTGAATTTGTGCTTTTTACATAAAGAAACCTGTCTATGGATTGCATTTGCTTCAGTCTGAAGCTCCCATAAAGTCCCCCTGGGCGTATCAAATTTTTGAGAAAAGGTGAGGTAGACCTTGGACTCCAGTGATGCAATGAAATGTAACACCTGTAAACAGCCCATTGTCTACACACAGAGCAGGCAGAGCAGGGACGCCAGAGATACTGGAGATAAATCCACTGCATAACAAAAATCTGCTTTCTGAAATGAATGAAACACATTTTCAGCTATTAAATAAGGAAGATGGTGCCAGTTTGGTAGTGCTAACATTATAGAACATGGATGTGAAGTGTGGTGTCATATTTAGGCCTGTCACAGTCATAACATTTTGCTGATGATTGTCATATAAACAAGTGTCTTTGTTTATTTTATGCAACTATCAAAATATGGATCTTGAAATGCAGCTTTACTCTGCAAAGATCAGAATTGTCCAGTCTCTGATCTTCTCTGTGATCCATGATGTGAAAACCAGACCATAAAGAGCCAGATGATTGAAGGAATTGTGACAGGACTAGTTACGATGGCACGGATGTTAAAGTCCAGATTTGTTGACCTCTTGGTCTTTAATACTTAAATCAGATGGCATATCTGGGATTAGGGCACAGGGTTTAGTCCAACACTGCAGTGAGAATTAAGATGCAAATAGATACAAAGGCATATAGAACGGCCATGCTGATTGTTTTTCATGTTAGCTGTCTTAGTTCAGTATGGGTGTGCAGCTCTTTTTAAATGAAGCCCAAAGCCACGAGGCACCCTGTGTTTTAACCATGGTTGAAAATTGTTAAAGTGGAAAAAATAAACGAATTTGCAGATTACATTTTTTAATGGTAAATCTGTAGAAATACATATTTTTGAGGACTATTTTGCCTTGCACATATCTCTCCACCTAAAATAAGTTTGAGGTCTAAAGCATATCTCAAAACGATTTCTCAGGTGTCAGATAGTGCACTCAAAACCATTTCATTTAGAATTTTCCACAAGGTAGCCTTTTCACTTTAAAGTGCTCTAAATGACTTTATTTGCATTTTAACCATTTAATTATGGGAAATCTGATTTATGGATTTATGTGATCATATTTGTGAATGTATATATTTCTGTTTCAGTGACTGTAACTAAGCTTTTCATCATTTGTGCAAGGCTTTAAGCTGGGTTTTACTGATGATTTTAGTCAATGATTTTTGATGATTTTACAAAGTGGTTGTCCATTTGAGATGTTATGACCCATCTCTGAAATCAGTGGTCAGGTGTGTTGTGTAAATGTGATTTTGGAGCTTCACTCTACAACAAAAATGTGTTTGTGCTTTTCATAGTTTGATGAAAGCAGAACATAATGCCATGGAGAGCCTAGATGTAGCACCCTTGGTGACCTTTGTTTGCAGAAGTAATTTGGAAAACAAAGCTTGGATTTACCAGCTCATCGTTTCAATCATGAACTGGAAACTAAAAGCATGTATTTCCTTTTTGACCACCAGGAAGTGAATCAGGAAGTCTATAACTTCCTGGCTACATCTGCAGCCAAGTATGGTGTTGGCTTCTGGAAACCTGGGTCAGGAATCATTCACCAGGTAAACTGTGCTTCAGCTCTTTTACACATTGCTTAATTATACCCATACACCAAGTCATTAAAACCATAAATCTTTCTGTTTAATGAATAAAATAGTCTTAACTCATGTAATACTTTTATGTACAAGCACATACAAAAAATGGCATGAAAGCATGTGATGAAGCGTGTCCCTCAACCCGGCAATATGCCGTAGTAGGGGGGCACCCTATATAGGTATTGTTAGGCAAGTGGTCTAGAGACCTGGAAAAAGTTGGGTCTGCACAAGAGTTCTGTCACCTTTATTTACACACCAACAATTACAGCTGTTTACATATTTACACGCGCACACACACAGACGATAAATACAACTAAAATAATCTCTGCTGGCTAGAGCATAAAGATCTATGACTGCAAATTGTAAGCACTCTAGTGATGCTTACATCACAGAACATCACTACAGTCCTTACAATTACAAATTATCTATCCAAATTTAAAACACATTTTTTTATTTATTTAACTCCAACCCGGAGCTCAACTGGGGCAGATTGCTACAGTTCTATTTTAACACTTCGTATTTCTCAGTTTATTGGTTTGGAATATTCCAAATATCACCATCTTTGATCTGTTACAGCTGACTGTATACGAGGGAGGGGCTTTTCAGTCACTCCTGAGTCTTGGGTCAATTTTTATCAAACAGACTGACCTTTTAGTTTTGCAGTGCCCTCTAGTGGAATACAGAATCATGGTGCCAAAATAAGAGAATAACACAGAGTAACATTTTAAAAGTTAATTTGTTTTTAATCTAACACAGATTTGTTTTTACATTTTGTGCCTATTCTAATATTATGGCCCACCTTACTGTTAACTGTACAAGTATTTAGGTTATCTGGACCTTGAATTTGTTACAAATACCAAGCTATATATTCATAATAAGTAGTTCAAGGGGAGTATTATATAGTGTAATCAAATGATAATCAAATTGTTGGTCATCTTATTAACCTACACTTACAGTAGGTAAGTTACCACAGCTGGCGTTAAAGGAATGAGCTAACCCGTTTCTTGTTGTTGTATAGATTATTCTGGAAAATTATGCTTACCCTGGAGTGATGCTGATTGGAACAGACTCGCACACGCCCAACGGTGGTGGCCTGGGGGCCATCTGCATTGGAGTGGGAGGAGCTGACGCTGTGGACGTAATGGCAGGAATTCCATGGGAGCTGAAATGCCCCAATGTAAGTGTTACCATCAACTTTCTGAGCTTCATTGCTCCATTTAAACTCTCTCCGCTCTCTCCCTCAGAACGCTCGTCTTTTTCTTTGAATGTCCTTTCTTTTGAAGTACAGTCTCCCCCATGTTCACTTTAATATCTATCTATCTCTCTCTCTCCCCTCTCCCACCCCCCTCCCCCCCTCTCTCTTTCTTTCTCTCTTTCTTTCTCTCTTTCTTTCTCTCTTTCTTTCTCCCTCTCTCAGGTGATTGGTGTGAAGTTGACTGGCACTCTTTCGGGTTGGACGTCTCCTAAAGATGTCATTCTGAAAGTTGCAGGCATTCTGACTGTGAAAGGAGGCACAGGTGCTATAGTAGAGTACCATGGACCTGGAGTCGACTCCATCTCCTGTACAGGTACGTACACATACATTTACAACTTGCATTGTGACCCAGAATCTGTTTGTTGAAATTTAATCTACAGACGAGAAGCCGCGTTTCAGCAGTCGCATCTGTTATTTAGCATTACACTCAGTCTCTTCCAGTAATACATATATATGCAAACCTGAAATGTGATTTGCAGTTCAGTAAGATTTTGAACCCTGTGTTTATGCTGATATCAGGTATGGCCACCATCTGTAATATGGGAGCTGAGATTGGAGCCACAACATCCGTGTTCCCCTACAACCACCGCATGAAGACCTACCTCGATAAAACTGGACGCAAAGGTAAACGGGTGCATGCATTCTGACAGTTGTTATTTTGAGATCAATGTTGACTTCTTTGAACTTGTTAACTTATGTGTCTGCTTATATTGCTCATCTATGATCCACCATCAAAATGTAGGAACTTTTGCATGCCTCTGAAACAGTTTTGAGTGTATTACAGAATTTTGAGTATATTATGGTGCACCAGCATGTGGGGCTGAAATAATAATAGCAAAAATATCAAGTTTCATTTCCCTCTCCCACCACCTCCATCTGTCATCAAGCAAAAATGCTAGCCTTGGAGACTATTTTTTTTGACATGTTTAACTCAAATATGTCACATAAAGGACATAAATGTCACCAGACAAGAAAGTGATTTGAAATGGGTTATCAGCACAGTTGAGCTTAATTTACATACATTTTCAAATGCAAAATGATTGTTTCTTTTTCTTTCAGAGATTGCTCAGCTGGCAGAGGAGTATAAAGAGTGTTTGGTTCCTGACCCAGGCTGCAACTATGACCAGGTTATTGAGATCAACCTGAATGAGGTAGGTCAAACATTTGAAGTATGAACTGAATGAAGAAAACAAAGGTTTGAACAGATACACCTTTTTAATTAGACTAATTTGAGTTTTAGGATGTGCTAAAGCATGACCTGGGTGCTAAAATGTTTGGATACAACTGTGTATATATTACTAAAATATATTGAACATGTATGTTAAAAGTCATTAATACGCAATCATTTCACTACAGGTATTATTTATTGTTAAACTTCTCAAATCTCTGTAAAAATGATCTACAAATTAAATTAATATGAAAATAAGTTCAGATTATACATAGACTTGCCCCTATACTTGTAATTGGAGAACACTGAAGGGTAATTCTAAGTAGTAGATTTGACTTCTCGAGAGATTATTATTTGTGGAATGTTTTAAGCCCAGTAATCCAACAGTTTACTATTCAGAATTTAACTATTCAGAAGTTTATCAGACTTATACAACTTTGAAACTGTTATTATCATAAGTTTATGTCATTAAAACAAGTCATCTTTCTGTCTCTATTCAAGGGAATGTGGACTCGTTTGACTTGCATGTGTACGTCACGTGACTGATGTATAGACCTTATGGGGTTTTTTTTTCTCTCTAGCTAAAACCTCACATCAATGGACCGTTTACTCCTGACTTGGCCCATCCAGTGTCCGAAGTTGGAGCTACAGCTCAGAAGAACGGCTGGCCTCTCGAGGTCAAAGTTGGTGAGTTAATATGCACATGTGCACATGCATTCCCTAACAACTAACTGTATATCCTAAATATACATTATAGTTAAGTATGTTTTGGGGAAAAAATCTGCAATTTATAATTGTTATTATATTTTTATAGTCAAAAATAATTTGTCTTGTACTATGTGTTAAAATCTGACGAGATCAAGGTAAGTGTTTTTTTTTTGTAAATTTATATTACAGAAGCAAATCTCACCTTAAATTTAGGAACTATAACTTACTTAAAGAAAGGAAATCCTGAGGAAATCCTAATCCACTCAATTAAGGATGATACTAACGATCAGTTATGCTTGTTGCCAAGCAACCAACCATGTAAATTAGTATTTCAGCTGCACAGCTGCAGAGGACAAGAAGTGAAAAAGCAGCTTTATGTTGTTACTGTTGCTGTTTAACAAGGTGCCGCTGCCCCCTTGTTTCATTTTACATTTATTAAGACCTTCTCAAGTGGAATCGCTGTTTGCAGTGTGAATAGGTAGCTGCGGTGGTGACTGAACAAAACTTAGTTACAATGTTTCTGTACCTCTCTGTAAAATAGACAAATGTACTCTCAAAATTCAAGGTGGTGCTGCTACTACTGTTTTAAGCTATGTGACGTGCTCGTGTACATGTTTATAGATAACTTGGTTATTTGGTGTCAGAAACTACATATACAAGTCTATTTGAGACTGCTTAAAACCTCAGTGTGGTTTGAGGCCGTGTGTGATGATTCACACATTCCGTTAGCAGGATGCTGATGGGTGGCCTACAAGCTTCCAGTACTAACAGTTGGAGTAATTGAGGGAAAATCTACAATTTTTTTTACTTTTTATTTTTTTGACGTAACTTGCACTTAACGTGCATGATTGTGTAATATTGCATACATATGTCTAACAGGGCGTGATTGGGTGATGTTTTATAGGTTTGATAGGTAGCTGCACAAACTCCAGCTATGAGGACATGGGCCGTGCAGCCTCCCTGGCTAAACAAGCTCTGGACCGTGGCCTGAAATGCAAAGCCCAGTTCACAGTCACGCCTGGATCAGAACAGATTAGAGCTACCATTGAGAGAGACGGATATGTATGTACTTGCACATACACATGTAACATGTTATCTTATACAGGAACACCTAATGCATTAGGCCTGAGTAGTGATGTAAGTTTAGACAGACTGTTATCTGCAGAATTATTGCGGTAGACAATATCATTGTGATCCAGCTATAGTTACTATGTACCACGTGCACAGAACGTTACCCTGTCGTTTATTTTTCTTATTGATAATATAAATATCATATAATTAAAAACTGAGTTAGCTTCTTATTATACTTAATGTGCACTTACTGTATACTAATAATAAGACAACTCTTGAGATCTAATCTCATTAGTAGCTTTTGCTCAAAGTTGAAGTTCATGCAGCTTGAGTGCATGCTGTCATTAAAGCAAAAGGGGGACATAATGTACCAAATACTACAATTCTGAAATTCATGTAAATATTTCAAAGAATGCAAGAAGCATTTTCACTAGTCTCAGACTTTTGGACCTCTCTGAATCTGTGTGGTAATGGATTGATGTTTTACTTGTATAACCCATAATTAATAAACAATAATTTGCATCACATTAAATTATCATGATTTTCAGTGATATAGTGCATAGGAGATATTAACTAGACATGTAGTATTAGATGTTTTTGTTTAAGTAATTGCAGAGCATCAAGTATTACATGATTAAGAACTTAATAACATAAGTAACTTTAATTATGCAATCTGTTTTTATGAAGTTACTAGTAGTGAGATGATAGCTACTTTTGAAATGAAAGGCATTCTGGGTAATTTTTTCTTTTTGTTATTAACTTCATTCTTGCAATTCTTGACATCTACAGTTCTTTCTGTAAACAAAAAAATGTACACCAGACTCTTTCATTGTTTCAAAGCTACATGTTTACACAGGACTTGGATATGTCATTACTTTTGTAAAAATTGGTTTTATATTTTTTTAAAAACAATCATTCTAAACGATGTATACACCTTTGTGTATGTGTGTCTAACCTGTGCAGGCAAAGGTCCTTAGGGATGTGGGTGGTGTGGTCCTGGCTAATGCCTGTGGACCGTGCATCGGGCAGTGGGACAGGTGAAGGAACCGCAATGCACTGAAATTATTCTTATCTCTGTATGTAGTAAAACTGTGTTTCTTTGTATTTGTGTATGAGGTGTGGTGTTAATGAGAGGCGTGTGTATCTCTTGCAGACGTGACGTGAAGAAAGGTGAAAAGAACACCATCGTTACCTCCTTCAACAGAAACTTCACTGCCAGGAATGATGCAAATCCAGCCACACATGCTTTTGTCACTTCCCCTGAGGTACACAGACACACACCCCCGAGGCACAGAGACCTTTTAGTCTCTTTTAGGGATGTAAATATTTTATTTCCAACAAACACCAGTTCTTATATGAATAGGTTTATTATTCCAGCTGAGGAATCTTTGGGTTGTACTCATGGGATGAACCAGGCGACTGGTTAGATGCTCTGTAGGCATAGAAAAAAACCATAAGCACACAGAAGAGAACATCTGCAAGTGGTAAAACAACTATTTTGTACATGTTCTCTAAGAGAAACTGTGATGCATGGTAACATGAGAAAATCACACATGGCAGTGCAAAATTAAAGCGTGTGTGAGATGACAGCTTTTCCAAGAGCTACTGATGTACACTGAGCAAAAGCTTGCCCCAGTCATGGTGTGTGTTCGGGCTA
>CM067475.1:39858704-39917413 GCA_034552555.1 Semaprochilodus insignis | reverse complement strand
GAGAGAGAGAGAGAGAGAGAGAGGAAGAACAGAGACATTAGAGACTGTAAGGTCTGTAACTGGTTTCAGAAGAGGTATGGATAAAACCAAAGCCCAGGGCCTGTGCATGTGTGTGTATTAAAAAGTGCAGGGACATTCAGAAACATGTCATTCAACATTTTACAGGGACATTCCAAAAAAGTTCCAAAAATTCTGGGGACCGTATGTAAAACGCAAAACAAAAAAACGAATGAAACAAATTGTTTTTGTAAAACCTCTTTGACCTGCGGTTAAAGCCGCCAGAGAATGCATTTTTTTTAGCATTTTACATTTTTCTACATTGGTCTAGACAGAAGGTACGACTTTGGTTGAAGTGAAAAATGCCCAGATGCAGTTTTACACACCCGTTTACACCTCTATGATTTGGGCCTACAATAAAACAAAAATAAACAATAAAACTTTTATCAAAAAGTGGATACAGCTATACAGCACTGCTGCTAAGGTGGAACTGGAATTAAAGTGGGAGCTGAAGCTGCCTCCCATTCTCCAGCCTATTTTGCCATTTCTCTGTTTCACCTTAAATTGTGTTACAACAGTTACATTCTGGTGCCTGTACAATTCTTTGATGCAAGAGTGTCTGAACATTGATGTGGCCTACAACCAGAAACTTGTTCAGTCCATGCCAAATCAAATTGCAGCTGTTACCCATGCTATTAGGTATGAATTTTTGGTCCAGTGAGCTTATTTAAATACTTATTTAAGTACTTAAATACCTTGAATATTGGAATGTCTAACTTTGTTACCAAACAGCATCTAACTGACGCTCTGTGGTATACCTGAATATCAGCACATGGGCTTGGAAATACTAAAACAAACTGCTATAATTATTAAACACTGTTTGTTGGTGTATCTACAGATGCAGGTTAAGTCAGCAAAAACCATCAACAATGTCCAGAAATACTGCAACTTCACTGGGCTAAAGCTCTACTCAAATGGACTGATGCTCAGTGCAAATGTGTATTGCAGGCTGACGATTCCATGCGTCTGATGAGACTGTTTATGGAAATAATGGCTGTTGTGTCGATTGGTGCCAAAGAAGAAACGGACCATCCAGATTACTACCAGTATTAACCAAAATACAAGGTCTATTATGTTATAGTGGGGTATCAGTGCCCATGAAAAAGATGCCTCTGCAGCTGAACATATGAATTACAAAGGAATGGCAGAAAATCACGTTTTCAAAACTGGACCAGTTACTGTCTTTAGACTCCAAGTGATCATTATGTGCTGTAACACAGTGATGTAACACAGCGGTAAACACCGTCCCAACTATTTGGGAACATGTTGTTGGTATCAAATTTCTAATGAGCATACATATAAGGTATCATTATCTAAATATCATGTTTGGACTATTTTCAGTTTTTTCACTATTTTCAGTATTAGTACTGTCCCAGCTTTTTTGAAGGTTTGTAGATACTAACAGGCATGTGCTTCAAATGTGACTCATTTATAAAAGCTGTTTAATAAATATTTAATAAAAGCCAATGGGCAGGTTTTTCCAAGTATAAGGAAATGCATGAGAATGGCCGCCGATGGTAATCCGCTGTATGACGCAGATGCGTCTGAAATAAAGATTAGTCTGAAATATGCTGGAGTATTTCTTTAAGGCTATGTGTAAGCGTATCACTTGTGAGACTGTAAGTCCAAACAACTCTGTGTGTACGTGTGCACACCCACATACTGTTTTCCTCAAGCTAATGTAAGGAAGGGTGATTTAAACCTGTGATTGTAAAGCATTCATTAACACACAGAGCTGCTTCTGCACAGTGTGCGTGTGTGTTTGTGTGTCTGGCTGCATTTTTATTGGGGTCATATCTCTGTAAGTGTTGCTTTTGCATAATCCATCCAGTTATAACATCAGTCAATGATTACTACTCTGCCCATTCATTCTTTCTGTGTGTATGTATGCCTGAATTAATTGCGTACCTTTGCCCTGTACACTCTTTCTCGGCAGGGTCACTGGACTCTAAGATGTTTGTGTCTTGTCTCACATTATACAGCAGTCTGTTATCATCTATTATAATTCAATGACACTTTTAGGACATATAGTGCTGTGCAGGAGCCAAAGACCACTCTTTCATTCACGGTAACTTACATAAAAAAAAAAAAAAAAAAGTAGCGTATGTACATGTCTCGTTCAGTCTGGCACATATTTAACATGGAAATTACATAGAATCCTCAACAACTGAATATAATATTTAAAATGCACATGAGAAAGAAGTGTGCAGACAGCTGTGGTGAGTTTGCAAAGTTGCTTGTGTGAATGTTGGTGCCTGTTTGAAGGGTAACGTAATGTCAGTGAGCTGTTTGAACATAGCTTTTATCAGAAGGACACAGCTGGGACTGCTTTCTTTTTAGATTAGAGAGATGGAACAGTCAGGATTGTGAGTCTCTGGCAGCAGACAAGAATGTACAGCACAAAATTACAGAGTGGACAAATTCAATACTGCCAGATTTAATATTATACTACGTGTTGGATGCTTTGTGTTTTGTTAAATATATTTCCTGCTTTTTGTCTGGAAAAAAACACTGAAAAATACAGCTCAAACTACAAAACTTGCACTTAACGGACATTTAAATAAAAAAATACTACTTTTTTAGTTACTTTTAACTAACTATGATTTTGCATATATACAATAGACATTCGACCCACAGTGACAAAAAAAACCCCAAAAAACAAAAATGTACATGGATTTTGTTATGACTCATTCATGACCAAGTAATTACTTAAGATTAGGTTAAAAGCTGAATAAGTACAAAAATATTGGAGGGGTACTTAATATTTGTCTGTCCTTAACCCTAAACCCTAAATGTCAACTGGTAAAAAAACAAAACAAAACAAAAAAAACCCAAAAAACAACATTTTTAAAAACATGACCGAATATGACAGATTTAGATTTATCGTAAGGTTAAAAAAAACGTTTATTTAAATGTTGAGTTTTACTCCATATATCGCTGCTGTCCAATGAAAAACATGTATCTCCATTTTTGTCAATTTTCACTTTTATGCCTCATTTGAACACAGCAGCTGCCGTTTACACTGTGTGAAAATTTCATGATGAATGGACCAACAGAAATGGCCTAAAACAGCTTGAATAAAAGTCTGGTTCCTTTGACTTACATTCAAATGAAGTTAGGTTTTTGCCCTCTCCTGTAAAGTTGCCATTTTGGAGATACTTGTTTTCCTTTGGACAGCGACGATATATAGAGCCTTATTTTAGCAACAACCCCTGCATTCTAGAGCAGGAAGTACGACTGCATCCCTGTCCCTCTTGGCCACATGGTGAGCAGGTAGACTGAAGTAAATGTGTCCTGAAGTCTGAAAATCGCTGTGTAAACTTAAGAACAAAAGAAATATGTATTTACTGCAATCAAGAAACTTTTCTGTGTTTTAAAGGAAAAAAAGTTCTATGCCTGATTTTATGCATGTCCAGCTGCACAAAGCTGTGTTTGCTAGTCGTCTAATAGTCGTGTACTGGTTAGTGTTTTTGACTTCTGTTTAGAGTTGACTAAAATTGTCACTACTGAAACATTTGATACAATTTTGGTGGTGTTATGATTGTTAAGGTAACGACAAAAAGGAATGTACAATTCTTCTAATAAATATAATTAACTTTTTAAAGTTAAATAATATTTTAGTCGTTTAAAAGTCTGACATGTGGTTTTTTTTTTAACTTTAAACCATTCTGGTAAAATGATCCATGTATAATACATGTGGATAATGACACCATATGGTGACGAGGTGTAAAAGCAAACAACTCTCTGTACGTGTGTGCTCTCAGCTATCTAGTACAGTTACTGATGTGCTCTGCGAGAAAAACAGTGCTACGTGAGTACGTGGGGAAACACTTTACAGATCATTAACTGCCTAAATGCACAAAGAGCAGAAAAACACCCCAACACACTTTTCCAGTTATGAAAGAAGAGGGAGACGAGGCAGCCGTGTGAAAACAAACATCCTTACTCGGAACACAGAGAGAACTTTAACCTGAGCGCTCAAAAAACGCCTTAAACCAAGATTAACAAACATTTCAATCTCAAAACAGTGAGAAAAGGCCAGACTTTAACCTGAAACGCACTAAAAGAGCTTTACGTCTCAGCTCAGGGTAAGAACACAGTTCAGAAGGCCTTCTTTGCCCGTGCTGTGTATTAAAATACAAAACAGGTCAGTGCTGATTTCTTTACAACGAGGTTTAAATCAGATCACATATTTCATGCACTGAACATGACTAGGCCTTTAATCAATTAGGCACCTTTAGTATGTGACTCTCCCACACAATAACAATTTGATCAGACCGTGACACTTTATGAAGTGATGTAATGCATCACAGAATCAGACAATATTCAGTGTATCATTAGGTTTTGATATGGTTCAATGATTGATATGATTTGATATGATTTCTCTGATTAATTTGGATTTAGAAGTAATACTGAAACTGGAGAAGCTACTTATAAGTGGAATATATGGAATATATAGACAATAAAAATAAGACTCTTATTCGTTTTTGATGCAGTGCAGTTGTTGTCATACTGCTAACTCACCTCGAGTGAACCTCAGACCTTTTCCCGCAAACTCCTGCTGGAGGGCAGCTACAAACTTCTCCCTGATCTTCTCTTTCTGTGTAGGGGGATGGAGTGGTAGACTTTAGGATAATATACGACTATTGATAAAAGTGATAGAATAATATGAACGTTTAATCTGTATTATAAGGCATGCATAAGGTTAGGGTGCCCTTTCTTAATTACAGGTGTTGTAGTAAGTGAACACATCCTCTACAGGGAACACCCTTCTGTACATCTGAATGAACAATTACTGTTTATTTGCTAAATTTAGAAGATTGGGAAAGTTATATGTACATACGTCATGGGACATTTAATATGCATGAATATGCTTTTTTATTTCCCAATAAGTTACATGCAGAAAATAAATAACTGTGCTTTAAAACTTGCAGAAAATTGTATTTATAAAATTGTAAGTTAATTTACTCTATTAAAATGTATATGCTATTACCCCTTATTAACCTGTCATTTGTAGTAATAATGTTTTCTCTATTTATGATCTGAGTAAGCAAGATAAGGAACTCACTCCCTCCAGTGGCCTTATTAACATCAGAGAGCTGTGTGTCTTAAATAGGCCATCTGGAGATTTGATTCATCAAGGTCAATCAAATTATCAGCCAAGTCAGATAAAATAATCAAATATAGATTAAGGCGTGATATTAAAGAGGACTTCCTCATGGCCCTGTGTTTATGGCTGGAATATTATTACTCAATACTGAATTGTGTAACTACAATGGTTTTCTCTTGTCTGAGTGAAATTTTCTTTTATCACACTTACTTTGTCGAGTTCTGCAAATTCTATCCTCTCTTCAAGTGTGCAGCTTCGGCCAATAGGAGAGATGTTAAGCATTCCGTTGCGAAACTCAATAAATGTTCCCCTGTGGATGAAGAGAAATTTAACATGTTGGTGTAAAATGTGGCTGAAACTGCACGGAATTAAGCACATCAGTGCACATTTCAACTGACTGAACATTCTCACACTACAGTGTGACAACACTAAAAGATGACAATTAGTGAGGCACTGTAATGAAACTCTTGACCAAAACTAGAACCAAAATGACGGAACCAGAAACCAGAAAGAAATGGTTCTGAACTGTTTTAACGCATATTTGCAGACCAGTAAGGAAAACAAACAGTGTTTTTAATCACATGACTGATCCTTGTTTTCATTACTATTGCTTAATGATGATTAATGGAAAACAGTCTGGGCGGATCATGCTTTGCTTTGGTTGATAAGACACCTCACGTGTCCTGTCAGTGGCAGTGGTAGGCAACTGACGGTATGGCTCTAAACTGCCCTCTAGGAGATCACAAACAGACTAGTGGTCTCTTTTGTCCATGACAGGCAGAGCGTGTATGTTGTGCTCCACAAGGAGCAAAAAGAACATCCATTCTTTTCATCACTTTTTCCATTTAATGGACTGCAACAACAGATTCATGAAATTTTGGATTCTGTCAACAGAACATTTTTGTCACACCCAGTTCAAAGACACAAAAAGCACCTACGGCCATTTAAAAGTCTTGTACTTTTTGCATTCAGCCTCGTAAAAGTCTCGAGACCTTTTTTGGTTGTGAACCTGAAGCTCAAAAAAGTACCAGTACATGATTCTCGTTATAAGCTTTAATTATTCACTCTCAAATTAGACACTGCAACATGCATATAAGTTACGTTGTAGTGCAAGTCTTAAAATCAGAATATGTCTGGCCTACAGTTTAAGTTAAACTTAAAGTTAAGCTTAAACATTCTACAAGTCGCCAGAGAAATACTAAGGCTAACTAATACAGTATAATTGCCTTTGTATTGCATACGTACTGTACATGTACCGCAAGGTAGTTACCAGCTGCAAGACTATGTACTATATATGTACTGCCTTTAAATCTAAAGTTCTACTGCTTATCTGTTGTTTGACATTCAACCACAGCACAGTACAGTATGTATACAGCACACAGTGTGCAACATCCCACCTAAAGAAAGTGGCAGGTGTTTCTGGTGAAATGGCCTGAAATGGCCAAATACCTAATACACTGGTAATTCAGGCTTCAGTGTAGAGTATTAGATGGCGGAAATGGAGGGCATGGCATGTGGAAACAGTCTAAAACAAAGCAAAGTGAACACAGATGACTCACCGTTTCTTAGGCAGTTTGATCAGGCCCATGTACCGAAGACAGAAGTTAATAAGGTCCTGGAGCAGCTCTTCACCCAACTGGTTCTGAATCGCCTGCAACATAGTAGAGCAGAGAATATACCAGTTTAATACAGGACAGTAAGAATATCAACAGAAAAAAATCAAGTTTGTAAGATGTAAATAAAAACACAAATATAAACTGGGAAAATGAAAAGAACAAATGATGTGGTGCCTGCAAAGACATTTAGCCTGCCTTAGCCCTCTGCACGCTTTGACAATAAGAGAAGATGCCTTTTTAAACAGTGTGTCATTGCTTAACTACATATTTCCCTGTAAAATGATATTTTTGAGGAAAACACAGTGCAACGTCATAAATAGGTGGGTTCCCAAACAATCGACCATGAGTGGGTTTAAGTGGCATGACATTTTCAAAAGCAAGCAAAAAACACAACCAAATGCAGCCTACTGAATTTCACTCAACATATTAAACCCCATAAAATCCATTTCAAATTTTTTTTTTTTTTTTTTTTTTATAAAAGAATGATATTTTTATAGCAATGATAGCCCCTAGGAGTATCACCACGGCCCATTTAACATACTGAAAAACACAGATGATGGTACATGAACAAGATGAGATTTACAGAAGAAGAAGAATTTCTTTTCACTCAATGTAAAGGCAAGCCTGCATGTCTTATATATAAATAAAAAAACACTGCAGAATTTAAAGAGTACAATTTAACATGAACAGGCAACATATGAAAATGTAAAGCCTGTTGTTCTGCTTTTTTGGCATTCAGTCCACTATAAGCCACTACACTTACACTTTACACTGATTTACACTGAAAAAGTAAAAACAATGGTAAAGAATATTTTGACTTTCATAATGAATAAGCACTTCTGGATGAATAACAGCCCGTCACTCATTACCGCAAAAAGAGGACGACACTCTGCTGATACATTCGATACATTCGTTGCTGAACTGAATAAGTGATTCAAAGCCAGCTGAACTGGCTTTGAATCACTTATTCAGTTCAGCAACGAATGTATCAGCAGTGTGATTTACACAGTGTCTGCCCTGTGATTGGATGGTGTGTATACACTGATTCCAATCACTCCCTATCTCAATACAGGGAACTTACAGCCAGCTAAACAGAGTATGCATTTCTGTGCAACAGTCAGGAGACTAGTTAATCTACTTGCATACGTTAGAAATTCAGGGGAAAATAAGTGAGATTCCAAATATGAGATACAGAAGAAATGAGACTCGTAACCGTTCAAGACCTGGTAGACCACCAAAACGAAGCCCATCCGATAAGCAGTACTTAAAGCTTTCATCTTTGAGAGACAGAGGTGAAAATCAAGCTCCACTCTCGCTTCAGATCTGAAAATACCCACAGCTGTTTCTATCAATCTTTCCCCTGTGAGAAGACAACTAAACTCCATGAATCTGAAAGGATGTGTAGCAGTCAAGAAGCCCGTACTGAGAAAAGGAATTAGACAAAAAAAATTGAAAAAGATCTACCAATTAAACAAAGAAGCTGCTGGAGCTCTCAGAACTGGACTAACTGGACTGATTAAATGTGTTTCAGGTTACTTGGATGATAAGAGGAAGAAAATGCAACAGACTTCTAAGACTGAACTTTGGAGGTGTGGAAGAAATGTCCCTGCAGATGTCAGAAAACTGAAACCAAGTCTCCCAACAATAACGGAAGTTATAAAATAGGCAAGGAGTTGACCAGCTTTTAAATATTAAATCACCCACTGTTAAATATGTTTCTCCTGCTGAAACGAAACTTAATGGCTGTAAGAATAAAGTCTTATGTATACGGGCAACATGTAAAAACAAAGCTCATGAGTTGCTGTCTAGCTGGTTTGTCTTTCTGGCCTTCAACCCAGTACAAACATTACACTGTGCACATTTGTGCACCCCCACCCCGGAACTACAGAAGGTAAAAATGATAGAAAAGAATATTCTTGGCTTTCATGACGAATCAGCATTACTGGAGGAATAACATCACGTCACTCATTACCGCAAAAGATGACACTCCGCTAGCTGAACTTGAATCACCTATTCTGTTCAGCAATGAATGAAGCAACAGTGTGATTTATAGTGTCTATACTGTCATTATGTGGTGTGTGATTATGTGTTATGTGTATCTGCTGATTGTATTCACTCCCTGTCTTAATTCAGGTGACTCAGCCTGTAGTGCAGCAGAATGAATCCTCAGACTGCACTCCCACCCCACCCTGCCCCACCGCACTTCAGCTCACCTGTTTGGAGAGTAGTTTGCCATCCTTGTATTGCACTGTGCCGTTTTCAGCAAACACATAGTCAAACTTGTGTATGACTGCGGAGAGAGAGGGAGCGAGAGAGACAGAGAGAGAGAGAGAGAAAAAGAGAGAGAGAGAGACCATTTACAAAATTCAGAAAACAAACATTTAAATAATGAAAGTACTGATTAGCAGCAGCCAAACCACCGATTATGAATTTAAAAAATTGTGTTGTGAGCATGAAATATTGTATTGTTATATGAATTATGATGTATCCAGCCTTTACATTACTGCCATATTTGCCATAAGTTTTTCAAAGAAATCTGCAGAATTCTTTCCACTCCTCTGAAGTTCAGTCTTAGAAGTTGGTTGCATTTATTTTACATCAATCTATCTAGTCTCTATCGCTCAATAGATATATATATATTAAAGAAAGTTATTAGCTGAAATGTTCTAAATGCACACTGCCTGATGCAGTTATGATAGTTTTGAGATAAACGTTAAATAAACGTAAATAAAATATAGTACATGCATAGAGCAGGTATTTAACAGGACTGCATTAACATCTCTTGAATGAAACCTCCTTGAACTTGCACTAACCTTTCTTAGGAGGACGGCTTCGGCCAGATTAACTTCTGTAACGTGACCTAGAACAGTCTAATCTTTCTGTCCTCATCTGCTGAACGCTGTCCTCACCCTAAATACCAAACACTGACTTGCCCTGACGGTCGCTCAGTGGCCGAGTTTCTTAGCTTAAGGCACAAGATGTTTAAAAATAGCTAATCAATGTCTGTTAGTGAGAGCTGTTCTAAAAGTGGACGCAAGCAAAATAGCCTATCCAATGACTCTACAAGTGACAGCTCACATTCTGTACTCCTGATCTAGTCACGGCCTTTTGATAACCAAATACTAACCACTTTAGAAAACATGATCCTGTGTGTTATTGGAATAAGCTGTATCCCCTTTGTATCTGAGATTACTCTTCACATCAGTAGTTAGAGGTGTACGATTTGTGTAAACAAAGCAATTCAGAGTGGTTTGTATCACAAATGTAGTGATAGGAACCAGACATCTGACAGTGTTCTCTTCCCCTATAAGCTCCATTAAAGAAAGTTATTAGCTGAAAGGTTAGGTTCTAAATGCACTGTCTGATGCTGTTATGATAGTTTTGAGATAAATGTTTGGCTTAAAATACATTTTTAAAAGCTATTCATAGTAGAGAGGTACGCACAGGGTGTTGCAAGGCCAAATAGTCCCTAGGGGAAACAAATTTCCATTATTTTACCATCACCAGCCCTCATAAACAAACTCAGAAGACCTCAGGGTTTATTTGGTGTTTTGGACAGTAAACAAAATGTCTGCATCTGCATTGTGGACCTCAAGACCCCTGGTTCCTATCACCACCACTGTAAAGAATCTGAGATGCTCTGAAATAACTCTGAACACCTTTGTTTACATCATAGCCACTCAATGTGGGAAACTCATTAGTCACTTACTTGTGGAAAAATCAGCGGAACTTCCCCAGTTATAACACAAAATTGTAAAAAATTTGCATATTTGAAGAAAGTGCTAACTGCTGGGGTATAATGTTTGCTCCATTAGTCTTGTAGGTCTAAGGTAAAAAACTAAAGAAGCAAACATCAGGCACCAAACGTCTTGACTGTGTCAGTTTGTTTTGTTTGTTGTAAGTTTTGACAGCTTACATCACCGATTTAACTGAGGACCAATTTCATAATTACCTTAGGAACTGAATCAGGTGTGTTAGAGCAGAGAAAGCATTTAAACCTGTGGCCTACAGGATTCTCTAGGCCTCTTAGCTGTATCTGGAACCATCAGAACCGCCTTCTCCACATTCCCGTGCTGTTTGTAAACTCAGTGTGCATGTGTCTGTGTATTTTTAGTGTCACTGTGTCAGGGTCTTCTGCTATGAGCCAAAAACATTACGTTGGGGTTTGAAAGACCCAGTCAGGAGCTTATGATCAACGGGCTAACTGACGTCAGAGAAGACCCTCTCTACGTTCGGGTTTCACCTGCAGCCAATAACTAGAATGGCTTGGTGTGCCCATTCACCACAGCCTCTCTTCCCAGAATTCAGCGCTGCTTGGATAGGTCCAGGACTGACCATCTGCAGTCAATGTCATCAAGGTCAAATAACACTAAAGGTGCCTTTTACTAAGGAATACATTAACAGGACTTTATTCTATAGTGATCCATTAATTTGGAAGCTCTTTGTATGAAAAGACACTGAAAAAAGTACTGTACAAGCAAATTTGTTATGAGATACAGCATACTCTTTCAGGTCTGTGTACATTCATTGGATTCATTGTGCTCTCATGTACATTTACTTTCCCAGATGCAAAGATTTAATTAATGAAACATGGTGTATAGCATAAATGCAACTTATGTAACCTAATAAAGCCACTGAAGATGTTCCCCTGTGGCGACACCACCCCGGTGACAGCGCTGGCAGCCTGATTTATAAGGTTTAGGATTTATTCTGAGAATGTAAATATTCCAGAGTAGATGTTGAGCTCAAATGCATTTTAATGTGCCTTAATTTTTTTCGATCACGATCATATCAGTAAACCTGAAAGTGTTCACTGATCCTGATTCATTCTTACTTGCCTTCCTATGTCTCATGGCTGGTGTTAAAACGGCCACATTCTATGTAAAATATTTATAACATATTTAATATGTATTTTACTTTCATCGATTCAATGATCATCGAAAACTGATGACCAATTATCAACTGCTCTTCATCCCTCAGAATTAGTTCTTGTTATTGTGTCTTTAAGGCAGGTTTATGGACTACATGGACTGTGGAGTAAATGGTACCTCTGGAAAATGTAATGCTTACATATTACTTCAAACTTCTTTTTTTCATAAACGTGAGGGAAATTTGTTTTCCATTGCCTTTTGAAATGACACTAGAGCAAAAATTATTTTCCCTGCTTTCTCCCAAATGTACAACCAAATGAATTAAAGTACAAAACCAATGACCAGGGGAGGAAAGGTACAGCATAATTTGGAACTTAGTCAGTAGTAGCAACCACCTTAAAGCCATTCATTAAAGCTTCTGTAGACAGGAGTCAGAAACCACATAAGCAAGTCTATTAGAGATCATACAGTAACTCAGTCTGGTTTGAGGCTGGCTTGGATTTTTTTGGCTGAGCGTCTGCTTTAAGGTTAGGCTTTGCGAGTATTAATGGCAGTCTCTCAGTGAGAAGAATGATGGTGCTCACCTTCATCTCCTTCCCCAAGCTGTTCTGCTATCTTCGAGTAGTCCGATCCGCCCACCACTCCAATCTTCACTTTGGAACGCAGAGACTGGAAAAACGCATCCAACTGCGGGTCAATTTTCTGTAGGTACAAACACACACAGGTTTGTTTTTCATACAATGTCAGGATGAGGGTTCCTACACGCCCCATATTTCTTAACAACATGTCCCATATGTCGTCATATAGGCCCCATATGCATTATAGGTATGTAGGTACCTTTATGTAATAATAGTACGTTCACACAAATACAGCAGCTTCACTCATTCGATTCAATGTTAAGTGACAGAGATTGTCATTGTTCATAATCAATAAGGCTGGTTATTGATGTAAAATGTGTGTTTAGCCGGGAAGGCAGCCTAAGTGATGCCACATTGCAAATCATTAATATCATGAGAATCTGTGGTAATGCGTCACAGCTTTAACATATGCACCTCCATCTCCATACAGCTTAGTGATAAAGCCTAATACACTATAAAGTGATGCAGACGCTACAGCTACTGGCCTATCCCATTTGTACTGGCCATTCAACACATGCTTTCATATAAACATGTAGGCCAGAGCCACTTAACCGCTCGCTTAACCAATCTGCATAGTTTTGGTTTCAATGACACTCCTCACTTACTTACATCTAAACACTGCCTTTTCCTAGCTACTGAATTATGCTGCTCCTGAAGATGCCGACATGGTTTGGCAGACATTGATTAGATAAATCAGGTTTGTAAAATCACAGTTCTGAAATAGGGACGGGCAGCATGACGATACATTACTACACTGAACATGTGCAGGTACCATAAAGATATATATACTCAGAATCCTGTACAAGCCAATGCAACCACAACAATCAGCAAATCACTGCAATAACTGTACTGTTACACACTGGCAGACTGGCAGATGGTTGAAAAAGCATTGCTAAATTGCCCTCTAACGAGGTGACACAAGGGGAGGTGCCCTATAGGATGTGCCTTCATGCAATAAATTATGATGTGCTCTCTGTAGCAAGAACATTTGACAATATGTCTTAATGAGTGCCCATCTAGTGGAGAACCAGTGATGAGGTGCTATAAGGTGCTCTTACGATGATCATAGAAAAAACAGGCCCTATATGCCGCCCCTACACGACACTGTCCCAAAGGGTGCCCTTTTCAGTAGAGAAAATGGGATGCAGTGCTGTATAGGGTACTTGTACAGGTGATAAATATACAGGTGATGAAATTGCCATGTTAGGTGCTCCTCTGATGGAGAAGTGCCCTCCGGTGGATAAAATATGATGTGGTGTTGCAGGAAAACATGGGGAAAACATGGGGAAAACATGGGGAAGTTTCCTAATGGATGCTCCTCTAGCAGCAGAAAATGTGATGTGGTGCTATATACACTGTAAAGCCAAAAGTATTCACTCGCCCATCCAAATCATTGAATTCAGGAGTTCCAATCACTCCCACAGCCACAGGTGTATAAAACCAAGCACCTAGGCATGCAGACTGCTTCCACACACATCAGTGAAAGAATGGGTCGCTCTCAGGAGCTCAGTGATTTCCAGCATGGTACCTGCGTCAGGATGCCAGTCCAGTTGTGAAATTTCCTTCCTACTAAATATTCCACAGTCAACTGTCAGCGGTGTTATAACAAAGTGGAAGCGATTGGGAATGACAGCAACTCAACCACAAAGTGGTGGGCCATGTAAAATGACAGAGCAGGGTCAGCGGATACTGAGGTACAGAGGTTGCCAACTTTCTTCAGAGTCAATCGCTACAGACCTCCAAACTTCATGTGGCCTTCAGATCAGCTCAAGAACAGTGCGTAGAGAGCTACACGGAATGGGTTAAAGCGCCACCACTACACTCTAGAGCAGTGGAGATGTGTTCTCTGGATTGACCAGAGAGTGACCACGCTTCTCCGGCTGGCAGGGGTGATTATGGTGTGGGGTTGTTGTTCAGGAGTTGGGCTCGGCCCCTTAGTTCCAGTGAAAGGAACTCTTAATGCTTCAGCAGACCAAAAGACTTTGGACAATTTCATGCTCCCAATTTTGTAAGAACAGTTTGGGGATGGCCCCTTTCTGTTCCAATGTGACTGCACACCAGTGCACAAAGCAAGCTCCATAAAGACATGGATGAGCGAGTTTGGTGTGGCAGAAGTCCTGACCTCAACCCGATAGAACACCTTTGGGATGAATTAGAGCGGAGACTGCCAGCCAGGCCTTCTTGTCCAATATCAGTGTCTGACCTCACAAAAGATCTTGGTCAGAAATTCCCATAAACACATTCCTAAAGCTTGTGAAAAGCCTTCCCAGAAGGGTGGGCCGACATCATATGAACCCCTATGGATTAAGAATGGGATGTCACTCAAGTTTGTGACGGCAGACAAGCGAATACTTTTGGCAATATAGTGTAGGTGTCCTCAACATTGGATACATTGGATGTTCCCTACAGGTGCCTTTCTAATGACTCATAAAGTGCCCTCTTAGATGCCCTTCAACTGGGAAAACATGATGAAGTGCCCTTGCAATGGAGAGAAAAAACCTAGTATAGAAAATGAGAAGCAGTGCCTTACAGTATCCCCTACGACACGTCCTCTCAGGCTTTCCTAAAGCGTGTGTCGTGATTACAGTCTGGGATGCCACCAGATACTTTGAAAGAAGGTTCCCTGATCTTCTGTGTCTATTGAGAGGGATAGCCCAGCTGACCATAATGAGGCCACTGGCATATACAAACACATGGCCAGGAGAAGAATTCTTATTCTTACATTACTTCACCACCTGCCATCTCTTCTCCCTGACTACTAAACTCCCACATCACATCTGTCTTATTGATTTCATCAAACTAGTCTGTGTGTGTGTGTGTGTGTGTGTGTGTGTGTGTGTGTGTGCATTTGTGAAACAACAGTTTCCTCTGTGTTTTAGTTAGAAGGCATGACAGAAGTGTGGTTATACTTTAAATCCGGATGGCCTAATAATGTAATGTTACTCCTAATCAAGGATGAGGACTAAAGGTTGCACAGACTAGTCAACTTCACTGCTCGGCAAAGACACTTTAAACTAGACTACTAGTGATGCTGATCATGTGATTATGACACTAACAACATGGGCATTTCGGAGAAGACAACAGGTGAGGAGCCTGGTAAGTTTGGGGTCAGTATCTCTGGTTCCTTCCAAGGTCAGGTCATGCTCGACCTGTGCAGTTTGGCTTTGTCACTGATTTTGTTGGATTTTTGAAGTTGTGAAGAACTTCCCTTCTGCTGTTTTATCATATCATCAGGGTTTACTCAACTCATGCCACTCTTCCATTCCATTATACGTAATTCATCATAGCTTTTTGCACAGGTGGACCCCCATGTCATCCAGTAGGTGCCCCTATTTTATCAACCCTGCCCTTCATCCACCACTGTGAGCGAGTTCACCACTGTTGTTGTAAGTGTTTTACAGACATTTAATAATAATGAGACATCATGATGCATATTGGGTGTCATAAAAATGCCTTAAAGCATCATGATGTTATGTTGTTCCCATATTTTTGCCAACCCCATCTTTAAACTAAACTCTCGAGCATGGTGGAGTTCGGTCCTTTCATTGCATTGATGTTATATCAGTCTGTGTGACTATGAACTGTAAAGACAAAAAAGGTACATCTAATTTGTAACAGTCCTGATGCTCTGTAGTCTTATGCAGTCTTTGTTCATACTCATATGTGTGATGCATTGATGACTCAAACAATCATATGAAAATGCTGCAGACAGCAGAGGAGCAGTCTGCTCAGAAATACCAAGAGGTGACCTATAGCATGGACCCAGAGTGCCTATTAAGAGATATTTAGCACTAGACTGACAGTACAGCTCACACACTCACAGCTTGGCCAAACCTTCCCATCCAGGCCTCTGTTATTCCACAAGCGCTGTATTTCCTTTATGCATTTCACAAACAAGCATTTTCATCAGCTCCAACTGGCCCAACAGACACCAGACAGCAATCAAACCAACAGATGTCAGATTGCTTACGACATCAGAGCCAAATTCCTATTGCTGAATGAACATTACAGTGAGGAAAAAACATCTTCAGTGTTGAATTGAATCTTTTACAGTTTAATGGACTCCAATATACTCCACTATATACTATTCTATACACTACACTACATACTATGGCTATGAATATGCTGCATGAGACAGCTTTATAGGTTTATTACAGTAGTGTACAGATAGATTTGATGAGGTTTTGGCCTAAACATATTTTTAAAACATCTTTCATTACGGTCAGCTACGTTTACCAGAGCAGCTGCTGTAGGAAACAACATGTCACATCAACCTGTTCTGTTAAGAGTCTTATATAGCAGCCATGGTAGGACATTTGACTTCATTTTCCACCAGTTCATCCTGAAGGGGAATTCTGCTGTTTGAAAAAGATAGGAAATCAATGACTGAGAAACAAGAACATGGTTGTAGACAGCGCTAGGCAGTGTGGTTTGATGGAAACTTATGGAACTGAATTTCTTTACAGTGGTGTTGATAGGAACCAGGGGCCACAATGTCTACCAAATACAATCCAAATATAATCATTCATCATATTTACTATTCAAAACCACCTGAGAACCTACACAAGTCTTCTGACCCGGTACATGTAATAAAGTAAAAATGTTATTGTGGCATCAGGCAGCGCATGACCAATTCGTATGACAACTTTCTTTTGGGGTAACTTTTTGAGCCATTTAAAATCATCTGACGTCTGGTTTCTATCACCACCTCTGTGAACACTGCTGACTCAGCAAGTGTCTCTATAATACGGCACCTTACAGCAAAGCATTCTGAATGACTTCGTTAACACCTTCGCCATTCAATATGTGAATCCTAACCAGGAATTTTGAAAAACTGGTGACATTCCCCTTTAAAGGCACTGATATGGGCTACTGCTGTAGTAACCCAGAATAGGCAGGCAGAGGAAGTCAGAGCCGTAAATAGATAGAGGGTAATTAACGTTACATAAGGGTGTAAAAAGGCTGATATGCTGACAATGAACGATAAGACAGCAAAGGACGGTCACATATCCTCCGTATGAATCAAGCAACAGCATCCACTCCGCCGAGGGAACATCAGCAGTGTTTACATCGCCTGACACGGCTCAGCTCATCTCATCTCCTCCCTCCGGCTCCTCTTACCTCTCTCGGTGGGGTCAGAGTTCCGTCCACATCGAATAAACACAGAACGTTTCTGTCCGAGGGGAGACTTTTCGTGTCCATCTTCTTCTTGTCCAGCAATTAAAACAAGACAGCACGATAAAATAACTCTAATCTAAAACAAATCCAGCGGATAAATGAGCTTAAATCAACAACTCGAAACCGAGTTAACAGGTCAGCCTGGTTTCGAATAAACCGAAACAAACGCCGCTCACTTCTTTCTTTAAAACGGAAAGACAGACTTAAAACGACCATTGGTACAAACTGTCCTGGCTTGTTTGGAAGCTACATGTCTGCTGCAGCACGTTCTCTGCTCGGGCTGCACTTTCTATACCGCCTGCTTACGCGTGTGTGTCACTGGCAGCCAATGAAAACGGGCGGATCGGGTCACGTGGGCGAAGGGGCGTCAGCGTGCGTAGAGTTTCCAAAACCTCGGAAAGCGAGAGAGAGGAGATGACCTCTCACCTACTTCAACCACGGTCTGATTAGATTATACCATCTCACAGTTATCATTTATAGTCAATCACAAGCTGGCTGATAACACTCTGAACCTCGCCTCGTAAACAAATCTCAGCCGATCAGGACATGTAAACACTGTGATCCTCTTTAACCTAGAACAATCTGATTAACACTCAAGCATACTGCACAGGGAACCCTGAGTGTTCAGACGTGCAGGCCCTACAAGCCTAACACCATTCAAACACACTGTAACAAACCAAGTAAAATATTTAAATTAAGACGGCTTGAAAAAGACAGATTACTGTTCTTCGTAATCTTATAATTTTGCAGGATCGTAGGACCTATACCCGATTAAGTTGCTTGTGCGTTTTGGGCCGATCCGACATACAGTTCTCCTAAAGCGGTCATTCAAAGACGGATCTCATTGGAATGAATGTTGAGAACAATGACGTTAATGTCCTGGTGCACTTCTCTCACATAGACACTCATCCACTATATTCTACAGACTCACACGCAGACACGCCAGTGCTACACAATAACAGCTAAAGCAATGGATTTAAGGTGGAACTGGATTTGAGGTCGCATTGAATTTAAGCAGGTACTGAATTTAAGAAAGCAAGAGAATAAATGTATGTGGGTTAAAGATAATAGTAAATTTAAGGTGGCAGTGAATTTAAATCAACAAGGCCTTCAAGGTAGCCATGGATTTAAGGTAGCAGGTAATTCAAGGTGACAGGGAATTTAAGGTGGCAGTGAATTTGAGGTAGCAGTAAATTTACGATGGCAGTGGATTTAAGATGGCAGTGTGTTTAGGGTAGCAGTTAATTTACGGTGGTAGTCCAATTAAGACAGCAGTAAATTTAAGGTGGTAGTGATTTTAAGGTGGCTTTGAATTTAAGGTGGCAGTGATTTCAAGATATCTGTTTATTTAAGGTAGCAGCAAATTTGAGGTAGAAATAGATTTAAGGTGGCATTGCATTTAAGGCGGCAGTGAATTTTAAGTACTATTGAATTTAAGGCAGTAGGAGATTTAAGGTAGCAGTGGATTTAAGGTGACAGTGAATTTAAAGTATCATTAGATTTAAGGTAGCACTGGATTTAAGGTGGTAGTGAATTTAAAGGAGTAGTGAATGTATGGAAGCACTGGGTTTGCCTCTACAGACATCAAGCAGCTTTTAGGCTTTAACCTTTCAACTTTATTAGTCGGCTTTTTCAAGCCAACTTAAAGTTCACAAACCTTTTTTTATTTTCATTTTTTTCTTTTTTTAATTAAAAACAGGAAAACATCCTTTTACTAGACTTCCATTTTTATTGCTTTTCTCAGTGAGGGCTTCTTGACAGCTACGCATCCTTTTAGACCAAATATTGTTGAGTTGTCTTCTCACAGTGGAAGGATGGACAGAAATACCTGTGGATGTTTTTAGATCTGAAGCAAGAGTGGAGCTCAATTTTTTCCTCTTTCTCAAAGATAAAAACTTTAGGTGCTGTTTATCTGATGGGCGCAGCTTTGGTGGTTTACCAGGTCTTGTGTGACTGTTATATGTGAAAGTTTGGGTGCGCCTAGTCAAATTTCATATTAAAAATAAAACATAAAATATGAAATAACAGGCAATATATGGCCACAATATGTGGTTTATACATAGCAATTAAACAGTATTTATGGTTTTCAGAAGTGCTCTCTGTTTAGCCATGTACCATGTAATTTGACCAGAAGTGCGAAAACTTTTGCATATGAGTATAATGTTTTAATGTTTTAATGCTTTAATGATTTTACAATGTCCAGTTTTTCTCTTACTTTTCATTTGACTGTCCTCTTTGACAATCAGGTGGATTATCTAATTTCTCCTCAGAAATATCCCCTGAAAATCAATGAATGTTTTGAATGGTCCACATTACAAATTATTGATTGGGTTGTGAGAACCAAGTAGGGTGACACTAAGGGAATGAATCATTTACAGTTTCTACACAGACAGCTGCAATCTGTCTTATTAATACTCATAAAATACTCAAACATCGCCTACATCATGCCTGAAGCTGAGATTCATGATCATTTTTATAGACTCGTTATTGTAGCATTATTGATATTCTGACTGTTACAAGACTGAGCTGTAGCTTCTCTGTGCATCTCAGATTAATGATTATACCTGGTATGATATGTTTACAGACTAGTAGGATACAGACCTGTGAAATCAGGCAGAACACTGTTCACCCAATCAATCTCAGTCAGCTGTCTGTAAAATTCTGAGAGCATGCTGTAGTGAAGGTAAAATAGCATTCAGGTTCAGCCAGAACAGTGCCAGTAAAAGCAGAGGAAGAGATCTGTAAAAGAAAGAGGTTCCTGGAGACAGATCTTATGTGAACTGCTGTAATTGATGAGTCCTGGTGCGGAGTCTACGTGCAATAACGCACGAACCAGGTGCTGTTCCTGGTCTGTCCACCAGAGGACAGCAGTGAACCAACAAAAGCTGAATTACGAGCGTCTCATTTATATGAATATGATGCAGAGACAAAAAGACTCGGCTTTGAATTATGACTATCTGGATAAAGTAAAAGGGAATTTAGATCCATGCCAATTCATTTACATTGAATGTCATTAAATGGAGTATTTAAACAGCTGAAATCACATTTCCAAACAGATCAACAGACTAAACATTCAAGAACTCAAATGAATTATATCAAGCTTCATCAAATCCAGGCCTATTTTACTCAGTATGTAATAAGTTCTAACGTTTTATGTTTTATTTTTTGTCTTGTATTTTGTAAGCCTTTACCGCCCTCTAGTGGCTCTTCTCCTAAGTACACATATAGTCAGTCATAAAGAAGGTTATATCTAAATATTTAATATTTGCTAGATTTTGCTGTATGTTATATATGTGATCAATTAATTTCTGCATAATCTACAGAGATGTTAACCAAGTCATTCAGAGAGGTTTTAGGAGAAATTGTGCATCAATAAGAAACTTACCAACACCGGTCCACAATGTCTACAGCACAAATATAAGCATTTCATTGTCTGTCCAAAATGATCAGTGAACTTACACATGAGTTTTTATATTTCATATTGCTGATAGCAAAGTAGAAAAATAGAAAGAAAATGCAACAACCTTGGATGGATTTATAAAAATACATTTTAGGCCAAAATTTATCTTAAAACTATCACAAAGAGTTTCACACATACAGATAGATAGATAGATAGATAGATAGATAGATACTATTTTGCCTTTTTAGTGGTCCATTAGTGCTTAAATAGTCCAAATGAGTTTGTCTCACTGTAATCTACTTTGTCCACTGGACAGGAAATGTGGAGTTATAAATTTGCATGGCAAGTTTTTCCCTGTTATTAGTTACACTGGTGTTAATCGTTATGAGATTTATTCAAAACGACAGCCGTGAGCAGGAGGTTGCCCTTCAAGAAAACAGCTTTTTTATTCTAAAAGTGCAAATGTGACGCATTAACCATTAATCCAAGTTCACTCACAAAGAGGCCTTTACAGAAAGGTCAACCTTCACCGAAAAGCACATGAGGTTTTTCCACACTTTGCCAGTGAGAACATGTTCAAATTCTGTATACCATTCAGTCAAGACATGTTTGACGTCTGACGTTCACTTATTTAGTTTTGAACCGGAGCTACAGGCCAAGGGCAGCTAATATGTAATGAAAGCGCCAGTTAGCATTGTCCAGATAGCATGTCTAAATGAAGGGTGACACTGGCAGAATCTTGCAAAAGCTATAGCTTGCATTTAAACTTACAAACTTACTACAAATGTAGAACCAAATGAATCAAAGTACTACACATAGCTAAAGACAGTAGTAGCAGTCATATTAAAGCCTGCATTTCATCCATACCCCATTCATCAATGTTTAAACATATGGTATAAACATACAGCACTAGAAACCACATAGTCAAGTCTATTACACCACCATCTGGTTTAAAAAAAAACAATGTTCCTCAAAGAAGAGTGGAGGAACCTCCATATTTCTCCTTCTACAGTGCATAATATAATTAAACAATTCAAGGAATCTGGTGAAATTTCAGTGTGTAAAGGCAGTGCATGAAGACAGAAGCCTAATTTGAAATGCCCTGATTACTTTGGCAAACGTTTGTCAAGCACAACGTAAAAGAACAAAACAGAAGCCTTGTGTTAACCACGTCCAGAAGCGGAGTCAACTTCTCTGAGTTTGGAGGCATCTGGGATGGACCATCACACAGTGGAAATGTGTATTGTGGTCAGACAAATCAGTATTCCTGTTCTGTTTTGGAAGAAATGGATGCTGTGGACTCCGGACCAAAGGTGAAAAGGACCATCCAGACTCTTATTAGCAAGTCCAAAAGCCAGAGTCTGTCATGGTGTGGGGTCAGTGTGTCAGTGCCCTTGGCAAAGGCAATTTAAAATTCTGTGATGAAGCATTAATGAGGACCTGAAACACCTGAAACATTCACCGCTTGGTATCCTCTGTGCCAAAACTTCTTTTAAGCGCTGTGAGAAGGTATGGCAACATTACAAAGTGGTAAATGCTTTACTGTCTCAACTTGAAATGCAGGAATGAATGTATATTAACAAATGAAATGATGTTGACCAGACAAAACATGAAATATCTTGGGTTCTTACTGTCTGCAATGAAATCAGAATCCAAGTAAAGGTGACTAACACAAGTGTTTTGGATCTGTTGTGGTGGCGGGGTGATGATTTAGTTATCTTGTTTGCACAGTGCTGACTAGTTACATTACTTGTTAGCTCCAGTAGCCTGATCGACTACATTTGGGTTAGAAGTAAAACTTTTGGCCAAACTAACACGTAAACTTCATGCCTAACTAACAACTCCTTAACAAAGCTTCCTATAAATGCTGCTATGCTATTTACACCGCCCATAAATATGGAATTCACAAGTATTAGACATTTACAGCTCTGTATGATGACAGGTTTATAGAGTGCTGTCTAATATCATACTGTCACTTCATGCCTGCTAATATATTGGATGGTTTGTTCAAATAAAGACACTGACGAATCCTGATGGGAAAACTCGTTTCTGTTTTGTCCATTGTGCTGACAGAAACATTTAGCTGACAGCCTTTATAAACCATAAACATATTGCTATGGTATATGGTACATCT
The DNA here is from genome assembly GCA_034552555.1 of Semaprochilodus insignis. Classification (NCBI taxonomy): domain Eukaryota; kingdom Metazoa; phylum Chordata; class Actinopteri; order Characiformes; family Prochilodontidae; genus Semaprochilodus; species Semaprochilodus insignis. The sequence continues at coordinate 39,894,409 of CM067475.1, read as the reverse complement.
CTGGTACATCTATCTATCTATTAATCTTGATCAGTACCTGATCTAGGAGCAACCTCCTTTCAGCCTCTTTAAAATCACTACAAAGTTTAGCACAAACCTGGGACCACATACAAGAGTGCAGATCTGGGCTCTACAGTCTGTTTTACTACAGTCAAAATAGACCAAGAAAGTTGGGCGAAGATCCGCTCAGTCAGTGGTATTCTGATGATTCAACCATTTATTAATTGGTAAGGTTTTTTTTAGATGTTTTAATGTATAACTCAAATTAATTAATATTAATGATAATAAAATATAATATAATATGTTGGAGATAGTTTAAACTACCTTCAAAAGTTTAAACAACCTCACAAGGAGAAATATAAGATATATCAACTAGATATAAGATCATTTTACTTACTAAGATAATTTTTTTGCAGTCTGTGAGCTACATTAGCCGTATAGTTCCATGACAATGCCATTAACTGATCAACTGCCTTTTGCCAAATTGACTAAATTTGATATTTCTAAATATACATAATATTCCTTTAAACGACCCTGATCTAAGCTTTCAATGTTCAAGGTGCGTCAAAAAAAGCAGAAGTGTAAAATGACTAATAAAAAATGACTCCTGTTAGTAAGAGACTCTCTAATAGATAAAAAATGACAGTGAATGAGGAACAAGATAACAGGCTGAAAAGGTGAAGCTCAGTAATCATTAACTGCTTCGTGCAGGTAGGTGTGTCACCCCACAGTCATTTAGTGTCAATAGGAATAGTTTATTCAAACAAACTGTAGGTGAACAGCTTGCACACAATCAATTTTTCAGTTTTAACAACAAACTTTGTTTTTTGCTTTGGTTTTTTTTGGTGTGATGCGGTGCTGTATGACCAGTGGTGCTGGTTTATTCTGGTCTAAAGCTGGTGTAGCTAAGCCTAACCTAGAATACCAGCAAACAAAACACAACATACGCTGGTTTTGCTGGTGACCAGTCATGCAGGTCTGTGCTGACTTATTTTGATGCTTCAGTTCAATTAACATCTCCATTCTGTTCCTTATTAATTTATTTAGCAGTCATATGAGTCAAAATGCTGCATCAATGGCACAAAGCATGTCTTTATGCTAATAGGTGCATGCATATTTATGGTTATGGTTCCCTTGAAAGTCCAAGTCTGTCTATAGGAAAGTCTGGCCATTCAGCAGTCATATTGGCAACATCCCCGGATAGTTATTATCAGTCATACAAGACCAGAAAGAAACATCTCTTTGAATGGGTAGACACATATGAACCAGAAACTGAAAGCCCCATTAACATTACACCAACAGATTTGAAATCACTGCCACAATCAGACAAAAGTCACTTGAGTAGTTGTGTGCAGTTCCAATTCCACCTACTAACTAGAGCCCTATTAGCAGATGAGGGCAAGCAGGTGCTTCATCCGTGACACACGAAACATCATGACACCTTTTTTAACTGCAGGTTAGTCTGGGGATCTAATATGCTTCAGTAGCAGTACGAGCGCCATCTTATGAAAATGCATCAAAACTGTACTTTAGTCTGTGGATCTGAGTGAATATGAGGCTCTACCAACCTCTGGTGTTTGTGTGTGTGTGTGGGTGTATGTGTATGTGTGTGTGTGTTTGTGTGTGTGGGGGGCAGGGGTGCGTGGGTGCATGTTTTTCTACACTTGTTCTATGCAGTGATGTATGCATTTCATTTAACACTTTATTGATCTTTAGGACTCGCTGGAGATCCTGTTTTCCTGGAACAATGACACTCTTTACGAGCGTCTGAACATATTATCCTTTCACCCTCCCGCCCATCTGTCACCTTCACACATTCTATAAAAATGGGTGGAACACATTCAAGCCTGCAAAGATTGGAGCAGTCAGTGTCGAGAAGAAACCTTCTATCTATGAGTCTGAATTAGAGTCCAGATCAGAATCAGAACCACAGAATCAGTCAGAACTAGACTTAGAATTAGAGTCAGAGTCTGAAATCCTAATACATATTAATCAACATCTTAATCAGTCACAGGAGGAATCAGAATCAAAGTTAAAATCAGAGTCAAAATTCAGAGTCAGAGTCAAATTAGAATCACTATTAGAATCAGAATCAGAGTCAGATACATAATCTGTTTTATGCTGTAGATGCAAAGGACATTACGACTGGGTCAGAAACTGAAGGCAGCTGTCTCGATGCCATGTTGCATATGCTGTTTCATAGATGAGTGTTGTCCACCGTGTCAGTGCTGGTGTTTTCTGTTTTCTGAGTATTATGGATATGTAAGGCAGGATACATGTATGCTGCCTTCATAAAACAGCCAGATGGGGGAACCCCAGCAGGCAGCGCTTTACACAAACATTAGATTCGGACATGACTGGCTGTCTTCCTGCCTCAGACTACTGTATGAGTAACCAGCATTTATGATGTTTCAGGTACATGAGTATGTTGTCACTTTTGGAACAAACCCTTCTGTCTCTCTTTTTATTGTTTTTCATTTTTAGACATGATTTTGAAACACCAGTAGTCAGATACATTGTGTGAACACTGTGAATATTATGTATGTGACAATTTATCCTTTACACATATGCAGATTTATTTATACAGCACAGCATACAGTACTTTATCTGTAATCTGTATTGACTGAGGCAGAAACACTTCTGTAACCAGACATATTTGGCACCAGTTAAAACTCTACCATGCACAGAAGAAACCAGATATAAACAGGATCCAGAGATGTCACAGCCTTCTCTGGACCTGAGCTCATTTATGATGGACTTAGGTGAAGTGGAAGTAGTAGTCACAGGGACCAAAACTGAGCATCAATGGCACGAAGCACGTCTTTCTTGCTAATATTTGCATGCATATGTCTGGTGACATTTCCCCTGAAACTATCTATAGGACAGTCTGTTCATTCGGCAGTCGTAGCGGCAACATCGCCAGGCAGTTATTTCCAGTCATATGAGACCAGATAGAAATATCTCTTTGAATGGGGAGATGTATAAACCTGAAACTGAAAGCTCCGTTACTTTTTCACGAACAGATTCGAAATCACTGCCAAAACCAGACAAAAATCAGATATTTGAGACAAGTTAAAAATCGACCAAGTGAAAAAGAAACCAGACATAAACAGCACACAGAAATGCCACAGCCTCGTTTAAGATGGACTGGAGTGAAGTGGAAAAGTGCCCTGTGGTCCAACGAATCAAAAAGTAGAATTCTTCTTGGAAATCATGGATGCCACGTCCTCTGAGCTAAAGAGGAGAGAGACCATTGTTAGTGCACCGCGCAAAAGCCAGCATCCACGATGGTATATATGCATTAGTGCACACGGCACATCTATGAAGACATCCTCAATACTGAACAGTATATCGTCGCTGTCCAATGAAAAACAAGTATCTCCAAAATGGTAACTTTACAGGAGAGCCCAAAACTTAGTTTAATTATTATGTAAGTCAATGGAACCAGACATTTTTCCAAGTAGTTTTGGACCATTTCTGTTGGTCCATTCATCATGAAATTTTCACACAATGTAAACGGCAGATCATGTGATGAAATGATGCGTAAAAGTAAAAATCAACAAAAATGGAGATACATGTTTTTCACTGGACAGCGACGATATACAGATTTTGTAACAATAATAATAATTTATCTAAAAAATAGTCTGTTTTCAAACATCACATTTTGCAGCATTTTGAGTCTGATGGGACACACTGAATCATTTTCTAAAGAACAACGGTTGAGACACACACTCATAGTATTTATCCAAAAGCTTCCCTGAGAAATCATTCACTAAAACTACTGAAAATCTGAAGACACAAACAGGAAGAGACTGAGGGAGGAAGCCGTCAGACAAAAATGCCTGTAATATTAATTTCTGGCTTTATGAATATGGGATCAGTGTTTGTCCTTCATATCCTTCATTACAATGTATAGCAGTGAGGTATTTTAACTGCAGTTGTTATTGGTGTTGTTTGGCCTCTCTTTCTTTACAGTCTCAGATCATCTAGTCACTTGCAGTGCTTCCTCACCTGACTGCAATCAGCACTTATAAATGGACTGTATGGCCCTGTGGTAATGAGGTCGCGCCTTGACATCATCACAGGTCCAGGTCAGAAGTTGACTGTGGAGTTACTGATATGAATCAGTCACAGCAGTATGAGGAACACTTCAGGACTTGGAATTCTACCTTGAACACGACTCCTGGGGTGTTCGATGTTGTAGTTAATCAAGCTGCCCAGCATCTGCCATCGGCTTTGAGAAAGACAGGATCAAAACAGTTTATGAGCAAAGAGTTTTACAGGCACATACGGTCTGTTCACTTTCATAACAGTCCAATTCATCAGTAGCAGCACCAATCATCCTTTTACAGCTCTCTCTCAGACCTTCGCCCCCTCTGTGGCCCTGAGACTGACACTCTCTGCCGCTCATATACTTCTGGCACATTCTGTAAACCGACTTAGGCAGACTGGACGACAGTCAACAGCTTAATCTACAGTGCTGCGGCATTTGAGTTTGTTTATTTTTCATCCCATTTCCTCACCAAACAGCGGGACTTTATTTATTAATTTCCTCCTAATTTTCCCACATTTTTATCTAAAGATTTAAACTATGAAATCCTGCGTTTCTTTTATCTTTTATTTTCTATAACATTTTATAACACAACAGCAGCCACATTAGTAGTAGTAGTAACAACAAAAACAACAACAACAACAACAATAATGATAATAATAATAGTATACGATAACATCTAGTATTAATTCTTGTTATTACGTTGTTGTCATTTTTGCAGAACTGTATTTCAGTAACGGTGTAGTTGGAAAGAAAACCGAGTTGATGTCGTATGTAAATGAGTTTCCCTCTTCGTGACGTTTGACTGTGAAGTTGCTGATTAACGCGCGAGCTCCTCCGTTTCTGTCGGGTGAGTTTTCCTCAGCTGAGGCGTCGAAGGAGAAATAATAATAATATAAAGGTTATATTTTCTCAAATTTGACGGGATTAAAGAGCGACCCGCATAATTTCACAGTCAGAATTTCACAGAGGAGACTATGGTGGATTTATCAGCAGAGGTGAGCAGAAACTGGTCATGTGTCCTGTAAACAGCTGAAGTTTGATAGACTTTTTAAATGCTGACAGTTTTATATCTGAGAGGACATTAATCTGCTTGTTCCCAAGTCCCACTGTAGGTCTTCACATGTCTCTCCTGTTTGCTGGTGACGGTGTTTGGGGGGTGCGGGGTTAATATCATTCTGTTCTGTACTGTTAGCTTTGATCTTGTTTTCCTGTCGCTCAGTGTTTCACATAAGCCCGAAAGAAAAGCAGAATTAACCCATATAACCCCCCCAGGTCCTCAGTGCTGACAGGGGGTACTAAGAAGCTCCGCAGCTGAACTTGAGGCGAGTTATTGGATCTGATAACTATATATTTCACTCTTGTTGGTTTTGCTAACTTTAGGCCAGTTTAACTTCCACTGGAGCGATTCTTTATTTTAGTATTACCACTTTTACCTCCGTAGTGGAGATTTGTGGGGTTAGTCAGGCTCCTCTGGGACCCAGAAGGTTGAAAGTGTCCGTGTTTGACCTTCAGCGTGTTTAAGAATCTCAGTGACTCTGTGGAGCAGCGCGGTCAGTCCCATTCCGGAGATGGGAGATAAAGAATATACTCGCTTCACACTCGGGTTTGTGACTCTTTGGCTCCCTGTTTGTGCTCCAGTCATGTTGAGTGTGCTGTGGTTGGGCTGCTGCTGCTCCGCGCTGGCGGCTCTCGCTGCTGGTTTTGATTTAGACAAGTGCCGAAACCTGCCGGTCACCCTAAACGTCGTCTTGCTGGAGGACGAGGGTTCACTCTGGAGCCTCAAGTACGTAGAAGTCGCTGTGGAAAAGGCCATAGCCGGGGAAAACCTGATTAATGAGAATGAAGGTGGGTACCATTTTTCTTTTCTTTCGTAAACAAGCTGTCTGTCCTATACAGCCGAGTTAGACCCAGTGGGATATATATATGTATATATATATATATATATATATATATATATATATATGATTCATGATTCACCATAAATGATTCATATTCTTATATATGATTCATGATTCACCATATGTATCATTAGATTCATCATTAGAACCTGTAATCCACACAGTCTGCACTAAACAGACTTAATTACACTCCCTTTGTAATGATATGTGTAGTGAGCCAGTGTTCTTTAATGTGTATTTCTGATTAATTAAGTGGTTAAGAAGTGACTCAGAGTGGTTTGATGTGAAAAGCTTTGTTTCACAGAAACTAAGACTTGTTTGCAGTGGTGGTGATGGGAACCAGACACCTGAAGAGTTTAATGCCTCTTAAAGCTCCCTCAAAGATAGTTATTAACATGAAATGGTTATGAATACGCTGTATGAAGTCCGACACTTGAGGCTGACACCATGTTTTTTGATACAGTCCTTGAGGTAGAAATGTGCCTGTAGTCTCTCTATTCACATGTTGGCGTGTGTATCTGTCGGTATCAGTAATTCATTAAGTGTTACATCCAGAATTTCTACAGGGAATAAAGGATATTAGGAGATATCGCTAATGTCATATAATAATATATAATAATAATATATAATAATTAAATAATGCTATATACGATTTATGTGTGTACTGTTAGATGTGTGTTCATTGTGCTTTTATACTTCTAGTCTCTTTAAGGCTGCTGTCTGCAGCATCGAGGCGTAAACATGCAAAAAAAGTCATTGTGTCGTCACTGCATATACAGTACGTTTTATAGTGTTAGTCAGAAAATCAGTGTTAATTGTTTATTTATCATTTACTAACATTGTTAACATTGCAACAACGGGATAATGTAAAAAAAATAAATAAATAAGTCAGTGGAGTTTCCCTTTAAGTACTGACAGCATCTATGGTACGCTTAGAAAAGTGTACTGTGACAAGACGTATTACAATGATGATAAAATATAGCCTTATTGCCCTCCCAGTACATATATGTTCAAACTGCTTTGAAAGATACAAGATTAAATAAAGGATAATTCAGATTAAACTGAAAAAGAAAAAAATAGAAATAGAAATAACAGAAATTTAAACAAGATTAAAACAATACATTTAGAGACAAAAAAATTAAACATTAAATTAGAACCATTTATTAGGATAATAAAGGCTTTGCATTGCTCACATGTGGGTCTTTGTAACTGAATTTTGATCACAGTAATATTGTAATTGTCTAAATTGTATAGCTTTTATATGATTCAAATAATTAATAGTAATTATTCACTTTCGTTTGTGTATGAAGTTGACCCTAAAGACAATGTCTTTTCCTGAGTGGATATTCATCAGAATGTATTTATTTCTTTCATTAATTCAGTAACAGTATTGTCATCATGTGAACACTGTACGACACAGACATAAAAATCACATTTCCATACAGTGAATACATCGATCAGGCATAATATTATGACCACCTCAATGTATTTACACTCTTTATCCATCAGCTCCACTTACCACATAGGTGCACCTGGCAGTTCTACAATTACAGACTCCAGTCCATCTGTTTCTCTGTATACTTCGTTATCCTTATTTTACCCTGTTCTTCAATAGTCAGGACCCCCACAGGACCACCACAGAGCAGGTATTATGTGGGTGGTGGATCATTCTCAGGACTGCAGTGACGTGGTGGTGTGTTAGTGTGTGTTGTGCTGGTTGGAGTGGATCAGACACAGCAGTGCTGCTGGAGTGTTTAAACACCTCAGTGTCACAGCTGGACTGAGAACAGTCCACCAACCAAAACTATCCAGCCAACAGCGTCCTGAGGGCAGCATCCTGTGACCACTGATGAAGGACTAGAGGATGACCAACACTGCACTGTGCAGCAGCAGATGAGCTATCGTCTCTGACTGTACATCTACAAGGTGGACCAGCAAGGTAGGAGTGCCTAATAGAGTGGACAGTGAGTGGACACAGTGTTTAAACACTCCAGCAGCACTGCTGTGTCTGATCCACTCATACCAGCCCAACACACACTAACGCACCACCATCAGTGTCACTGGAATGTTGAGAATGATGCACCACTCACATAATACCTGCTCTGTGGTGGTCCTGTGATAACCAAATAGCATGTCAGTAGCTGGAAGCCCTTTTGAGTTTCATCAAGAGAGACGTTAGTGGATCATCAGTGTGATGCAATGCTTTATTCTATATTCTCATAACTACATAACTTCTGTGTTAATTTATAGTAGTTTATTAGTAGGTAATTCTTAGAATGAGTATGTACAAACAGTAGACCTGCCCTGTTTATAAAAATCCATAAAACATCTCTGCACAAAGTAGGCAAAAGAAAATAGTTCAAATCAATTTGTTATAGCCATATGAGTGAAAAAAATAACTATCAGGCTTGTATTTGTTACTTTTAATAATTAGTTACTATTGTGTTAATCATGAATCTGAACATCAAATGGCTTCCACAGAGTTAATGCAGTTTTTAATTGTCATCACCAACATCCAGTGAGCACAAGAGAGACTGCAACTGGTGTATATATCATATCGTCGCTGTCCAAAGAAAAACAAGTATCTCCAAAATGGCAACTTTACAGGAGAGGACGAAAACCTCATTTCATTTTAATGTAAGTCAATGGAACCAGACGTCTTTCCAAGCACTTTTGGGCCGTTTCTGTTGGTCATCATGAAATGTTCACACAGTGTAAACAGCAGCTTCTGTGGTCAAATAATGCATAAAAGTAAAAATGGACAAAAATGGAGATACATGTTTTTCATTGGACAGTGATGATATATACAGTCAGTTTTTAATTCCATGGCGAACCTCCTGCTTTCACCCTTGTTCATGTGGAGTCTTGTTACAGTGGAGGCACTCCAGGAAAACTGGAGCTTTCAGCTTTTCTGTTGCTTTTGTTAGTTTGCTACTTGTTTATTTATCCATAGGTCTCCCGCAGCTCCTGTCCAGTTTAGTCTTCCTAAGATATCACTTTAAAAGCCTTCTAAAACCTGCTTTTGAACGAGAGGGCTACAATCACAGATACTATCATAGAAACACACAATTTGTGAGCAGAGACTTCAGCCTGCACTACTAAGGGCCAAACTATGAAAACGGGCTTTAATTAGTGCTGCTATTAATTGATCATGTTAACTTAATCTTGATCTAACTTGATCTAATTGATCTTTAACACATTCATTCTCACAGTCCCAATGTAATAGCATTGTGTGATACAAGCTTGCCTTGTTCATCTTTCAAAATCTCACTCTACAGGCTTGAACTTCACAATAAAGGGAAACTTCCGTGGGTTTAACACGACGTATTACCGGCGCAGAGGCTGCGGGAGCAGTACCTGTGAAGGAGTGGAAATCCTCAAATCACTTTATGTGAGTCCTGCCAGTCTGTCTGCTTGGGCAATATTAAATACACTCATGTCAATATAGACAATAGGTATTGATCCATAAGGCTTATAACACACAAATTACTTAAAAAATGTAAAATCTTATTTTATCTTTTCCTGATTGCGACTTTAACCATAGACGTAGCTATTATTGTCGGTGATAACAAAAGCTTATCATAATTGAGAAACATAGCTCAAGTGAAAACATATTATTCAAAGTGTAGACCTTCACTTTCAGTCCATACCAGATGAAGTGAATGAGAAATTTTATTTTAATATGTATCTGATAAAATGTTATTGTTGTGTGTACAGGCTTTTTGCCTAAAGGAAAAACATTGTTTGAAAGTCAGAAATGAAGATTCAGCCTCATCAATACAGAATGTAAATTTAATATAATGTGAATTTGTTTAAATAGTACATAATTATGGTGATAATTGAAGACTGCTTTTGATTTCTTGTAAGCCTTTCCTTACCTGTTTTGAAAGTTGAAAAATGTGCAGATACGAGATTTTGATTGTTTCTATCATGCCTTTCATTAATTTTATAGTTGGTAACGATTCAAAGGATGCAGTAGATAAGCCTATGAAGAAATATGCTCAAACCCTAACCATTTTAAACTATTAACACAAACCCAACAGGGCTATTTATATATAGTATTGATTTTGCACCCTGAGATCATTCTGTGTTTCTTTCCAGAATACCAGTACGGTAGGCTGTGCCATGCTTGGACCATCTTGCACATATGCCACTTTCCAGTTGGTGGAGTGAGTTTTACCTTGTCTTATCACATTACCTTCCTATCTGTTTGAATGTGAAACATTTATGTCCTTAAATTAAATCTCTGGCTTTACTCTCTCTCTTCTTTCATTAACAAAATCTCAGAGTGGTCCTGGTGAACTCTTATTGGTCCTGATAAAAGGCTTATTGCTGCTGCTTTCTCCATATGCCCAGTGTTAACAGTAGGCCCTTGTAGCTAAGCAACATATTGGTCAAAGATTATTTCATGAACAGTATAATAAGTTTTTAATAACTTCCCACAGTGTCACATTTGTGTGCAATGTGCGTGTGGTTTATAGAATGGCCCAGCTTTTAGATTTTAGAACTTGACCTATCGGTTTTAAAAATAGATTTTTCCACTCAGTCATTCATTATTCACCACCACGTCTAAAAGGTGGCGTGATGTTCCTTCTGTGAAGTATAAAACCTGCTTTACGGCAGATGTAAAGAGACCTGTAGTGTCCAAGAAGTTACACTTCAGATCGTTGTGTCTATAGGACATTGTCCCAAAAGAATTCTCCAGGTGCTTTTTTGTAAAATTAGCATTTAAATTTCTTTAGCTTGGCAGCGTTTTCTGCCTTCCATGAACGCCACTTCTGGGAAGTCACAAGCACTAACCTGAGCTGAGACTAGAGAGACCTGAATTTCCCTGGGTGATTTATTTTGGCAGGTTGTTCCCAGGGTTCTCACTTTGTAGATTGCTTGGTGATGTTCGGTGATATCCTAGAAACTTAAAGATGGTTTAGTACCCTTTCTATTCTGATATTTCTCAACAGTTTTTTTCCTCCATTCCTTTGTTTGTTTTTTTTATCATAGCCGAGTGCGTGTGCAAAAATGTGATGACAGTGTCATTTTTATGCTAAACTTTAGAACATGCGAAATGTGCATTTAACAGGACTGGTTTCCTTCAAGTGTGGTCATGTCAAAGCAGCTGAACCTCATTATCTACATCTACATTTAGTCAATTTGTGGGCTATTAAGGGAGCAGTTACTTTTTCCCATGGATGATTTGCATGTTGGGTGTTTTTGCACCCTAAGTAAATGAAATACTAACTTTCTGAAAATGTGTTTTTTGTTTGAAAAGTTTTAAGATTTGTTTACAGATACGTAGGTAGTAAAGAAAATCAGGAAGGGGTAATCAGGTTTCCATGGCTATGTATATCGTCGCTCTCCAATGAAAAACAAGTATCTCCAAAATGGGAACTTTATAGCAGAGGGCAAAAACATTATTAGATTGTAATGTAAGTCAGTGGAACCAGATGTCTTTCCAAGCAGTTTTGGACGATTTCTGCTGGTCCATTAATCACGAAATTTTTACATTTTGTAAACAGCAGCTGCTTTGTTCAAATGATGCATAAAAGCAAAAATCAACAAAAATGATGATGATGGTGAACATTGGAAATTGGATATAGGAACAGTTAGAAAAGAGAACTTGTCAGACCACGATGCACAAATCCACTGTGCATCAGTGTACAGCTCTGGAAAAATTTAAGAGACCATCTGAAAATGATCAGTGTCTCTAGTTGTACAGTTTCTGGGTTTGTGTTTGAACAAAATGAGCAGTTCTGTTTTATTCTATACACTACTGGAAACACGTCTCCCAAATTCCAGATCAAATATTGTATTTTAGATCTGTTTATTTAGAAAATCACTAATGACCCTCCAGAAGTCTGTTTTTTGAACCATGCTCGCTGTGCATTTCACCCCAGCCACCGCTCACCAGTCTTTCTGTAGGTCACTTGAGGTCATCTTATGGTGGTTAAGTGACATTCGAATGAGGTGGTGCTCATCACGGTCAGTAGAGAGGGGTTTTGGCCCTCTGTAGCTGTGTCGTCCTGTGTGTTTGCTGCTCGACCTTGTTCTTATGAACCAGACTCTCACTGTATCTGCCAGTAAAGCTAGAACCGAACCTTCTGTTCCTCACTAAGAACCTGCTGTACATGTGGAGATGCTGATATAAGAAGAAACTGGAGCGGTCTCTTATTTATTTCCAGAGCTGTATTTCAGATGAGCTCAAATCCAGAGAAGTCAGGTACGCTCCTGGATGATCTGTTCTCTGCTTTGTATGGTACATGATGATATCGGTGACAGAAGCATGCTTTTTTTAAAGCACCATCTGAGGGATCGACCTCTTCTTTCTTGGATGCTCCTTTTCAGTTTGACCGCATCATCTGTGTGGGTGTTTTAAACATTCAACATTCCTAGTCTAAAATGATCCAATCCCAACTTTTTGGAACATATTACTATTTTCAGAATTTGTGTATTTTTTACAAAAACAGTGACACTGATAGGGAGAAACAATAAATACCTTATCTCTGTGCTGTTTCACTTAAATACATGTCAAGGGATTTACAAATTAGTTCTGGTTTTATTTGCATTCAATGTACTACCCCAACTTTTTGGAACTGAGGTTAACAGTCAAACAACATCAGCACTACTTTTCTAATACTCTTCCAGGGCTTGTAAAACATAGTATAAAGATTCAGGGAGCGTCACGGATTTATGGTTGTGTACATGGTAGTATTTGCTCAGGTGTGTTGTCAGTGGGGCAGGAACGTATGTAGAAATTCACTACGACTTTAAAAACATATTAAACCCACAAAAGCGGTTCTTTAGGCCACTATTTAGAGGGGATCTTATTTCTTTTTCACCTTCAGCTCAGACAAAGAACAACATCAAGAATGAAATAGATTAACAAAATGGGAAAAAGTTACTGCACTTTGATCATCTAAGCTATATCTATAATCTAGGTCATACTGAAATGTGCAATGTAATTTCCCGCAATGAAACAGTGGATCACACCACTGTATTTAACATTTATCACCCTACTAGCTTCCTGTTGTTTAATTCCGTTTGGATGTTGGATTGTTTAGACAAATCTAGTTATTATTACACAAATCAAACAAACAGACAACAACTAAATTCACTCTAGAATTAACTTTCTAAATAGAAGCAGATGATAGAGTGAATGTGAAATCCAAGAGTTAATTGAAGACTGTCTCAGGTTAAATGAGATATCCAAGACCAGCTCTGTTATTTAGTATCTGTTCTGGTCAACCTGGTCGACATCTGCAGCTGGTCAGTGGTGCTTTGCTCCAGCTCAGAGTCCGCTTTGCCAAGCAGTGTCCACACACCCAGTCTGTTGTCTGGTATTAATATAATAATAGCATATTTAGGGCATGGTTTAATGAACTGCCACCTCTGACACAAACACAGGTTGAAGTTGGTGTCAGTTATTCTTGTTACCCAAAACAGAGTGTCAGAGTCGAATGTCACTTTTTTCAAACTTTGTCATGTTGTTCATGCCATGAACAAAGGGCAGAATATCTATCAAAGAGGTGACCTTTACAGTATGGACAAACTGTGCCAGTGTGAAGGATGCTGTCTACTTTGAAAAAGTGAAAGGAGAATGGGTTCTCCACCTCAAACTGCTTTCACCTGCAACTGGGATCTCATCTGAGTTTGGATATACAGCTCGACCCAAAATAAAGCACTAAAACAGGTTAAATGTGTAATGAGATTAGATTTTTTGATCCTATCAGAATGGACAAATGGGCACCGTGCTGCTGTCTAGTTTGGAACAGTGAAAGTGGAGTATAGAGCTTTATAACTTCTTTCAGATGCTGAAACTTTCGAGAGCTTTCACATTTAAAGGAGCAGCGTGTGGCCTTTAGTGATGACACTACAAATTACAACAAATAGAACCCCCCTTTCCAAGAACCCACAGTTGTGGTTTTCCCAATTTGTCCTGGCTTCTACATGTCTTCGCTTATTTGACAGCCTCCCAAATAATAAGTGTGATCCTAAATTTGGGCATAGTTTGGGTTCACAAGAGATGCACTCTGGTGGTTTATCCTACCAAGTGTACTCCTATCATTAGTACAACATACTCAGTGAAGTAATATTTTAATATGTTTTTAATGTTAATTCAGTATAGACTCTGCTTAATATCACTACTTACCTCCCGATAAGCTGATTTATCCACTTAATAATCCACTTAATGTGGGTAATACTTTCTGATAAGGACATTTTTTTCATTCCACTTTAAAGGGTGATGTAGTTACAATCTGGCACTTGAGGCATTATGTTAGGAATTGCTGCACCATTTAATTAGGAAAATAAACTCAGGTGATTATACATTAAAGTATAATAATAGATAATACGGTATAAATGCATAAATAGTGCTGCATTTCAGGGTCAGTTCTACATGTAATCTAAAATTTAATTTCATCACAAATAAGTCATGCTTAGAGCATGTAAAGGCCTTAATTTGTCTGCTATCAAGTGTAACTGCGTCAGCCATTACTGTCAGCCTTTCAAAAACAATGCAAGAGTAATTGAACATCTAATGCTTTCTCTAGGATCAACCAATATTGTGTAGGTTTAGTCTGTCTTATTAGCATACTGGACTAGGAAATAAATAAATAAACAAGTAAATAAATAAATAAATAAATGTAGAATTACATTAGAATTACATTAGGGCTTAAGGGCTTAAGAAAGAGGTAAACATTGGTAACTATGGCCTTTTGTAAAATGGTGTTACCCTTACAAAAACATAATGTCAGTGGGCTATTAGTATACTTCTTTAATGCTAGAAATAAGCAAATATGATTTAAGTTTTCTTTTTATGTCCTTGTCAGTGATACACTAAACACAGTTATACTTAAGTATACTTGGCTTATACTGGCAAGTATACAGAGAAGTCTGTTTGGCCTATATATGTACTTAATCTTTTGATTGATATATACTTCCGAAAAGTTTCATAGTGTATTCTTGCCGTGTACGTCCAGTACAATATTTGTTTGGAACATTTGATTTATTAAGAATCCATATATGTTCTTAATCCTGAGTATGTCTTGTTTATTTTAGATGTGTAGTCCACTGGTAAGTCTACTTAAAGTACAGTTAAAAGTATATTTTAAGTCTAAAAATAGTACCTACATTGAAATCTTGGCATATACTTTGAAGTGCAAGAATAATATACAATTAGGAAACTGTAAGTATTATGTAAAAACAGTTTAAACACCAAACTAATAGTTTACTGAGAGATTTTAAAATGTGCTCTCATGAACTAAAAAGTGAGATAGAAATACATAACTAGTAAACGAAGGGTGGCACGGTGGCGCAGTGGGTGGTGCTGGGTTCCATTCCTTGCTAGGGTGACCAGTCTACTCACTGGAGTGAAAATTCGAGAGAGTGCTGCGGATGTGAGGGAACTGGCTGCTTTCTGGGATTTTTGGAGAACTACATGCCGAAGCTTTGCATCAGTGACACTCTGTGTCCTCTTTCTGGATATATTACTGTTATTTTTCTGGCTTCTTAATCAAACTATACCAAGCGTTTAAGCTTGCATTGATCAACTTGACCTTGACCTATTTTCCCTAGTTTACAGCGTCGTGTCATTACAGACGCCACTATCTACGGACCTGATATCGGCCTGTTATATCCAGGTCCATATTACTAAGTCATGAGGTTAAAAATTAAGAAACGAGAAGACATACAGGCTTGCAAATTGTGTCTTGTTGGCATGTCTGGAATGCTTGCTGCTTGATGTTTGTCTTTATAGAGACATTGTTTCTGTCATTTATTTCCTGGCACCACGTTTTCTGTTGAGCCTAATCTGTCAGTGTTCTAGATATACTGTATGCAGAGCATGAGGTGTTTTGAACCTGATATTAAAGGTATTGATACAGGACCGTCACCACGTCTTTGAGGGAGGATCGGTGCCGCAACAACAAATCATGATGTCCCACTAAACCTCTAGTTTCTATACATACTTTTATAGTGACAAGCGGCAACAGAAATGAAACTAAGTGTCTGCATGCTACTGCTTAATATTAGCAGAAATTAGTTGACCTTTACTGCAAGTGTGACTCCCCTGTCTTCTGAATCTGTGGCTCCTTAGGATGAACATCTCTAGCCCCAGATTTTTCTGTCTCTTCGTGCTGTGTGTCACTCTCACCCTCTGTTGCTCCTCTGTAGTTGTTAGAATTGTGATAAATTGCAATTGTGATGCATATTTCTGAAACACGTACAAACACTTGTTGGTAAATCATTGATATTGATTTGTGATTGGTCAGGAGTCTCGCAGAATGACTGGTAAGAATCCTTACAGCTTACAGTAAAACTGTGCTATGAAAGCAGTACACTGTAATTGGTTTGCTTTTGCATATTGCAGTTTTCTGTGATGTCCAAAAAAGACCAACATCACATGTGCAAGACCAGTATCACAGTTAACAAGGAATATATTGTTCAGCCCTACGGTGCCTTAGGAAGAGATACAATAATAAATGTTTGTGCATGTGTGACATGTTTGGTATAAGTGTATGTCTGTGTGTGCCTTTCTCTCAGTCAGGAGGTGGGCTTGACTCTGACCATACCTATAATATCAGCGGGAAGTTTTGGGCTGTCGTGTGACTACAAGGAGAAACTGACTCGTCTGCTGCCTCCAGCTCGCAAAGTCTCCAACTTCTTCGTCCATTTCTATAATGAAACTTTTTCTGGCCTCAAAACACCCTGGAGCACTGCCTACATCTACAAAAAACCGGACAACTCAGAGGAGTGCTTTTGGTACAGAGTCTTCCAATTCACTCTCCCTTTTATGCATACGCATGATCTCTCTCTCTCTCTCCCTCTCTCTCTCTCTCTCTCTCTCTCTCTCTGTCTCTCTAGAGGTGAAATGTTTTTTGCAAACACATCCCCAGAACGTCTTTTAACTTGCTCAAACTGGGTGTTCATTAAGGTTGCACAGGCCTGATTTACTGTAAACTACAGTATAAACAAATTAACAAACAGCACCATGTCAATCATGTCTTGGCTGATTAGATACTTCTAGAGTAAGTGAATATTGGGTAAATGAGATTTTTTCCTTTAATCTTAAGACTTATTATTGTATGTGATATTAGTTATTATTATTATTGTATGTATTATTAATAAGCACTCATTATTATGTAATTATTTAATTCTTCAGTAACACCTAAGACACTGATATGGATGGAATGTAGTTTTGAGAGAGTGTGAATTGAAAGCATTAGATGCACCACAACACACAGACACAAATACATGTCTGAAACTGTGTCCTGCTGCAGGTACATTAATGCTCTGGAAGCAGCAACGGCTCAGTTTTCCAGTCAGATCAACAGAAAGATACTCCGGAGCAGAGAGGAAATCAGCTCTGCTGTCTCTGACTCGAACCGACACAGCAACAGTGAGTAATAATCTAATAAAGCTGAGTTCGTGTTCATTATACTTTGCACTTATATTTTGCAGGTGTCAGTATAGCGAAACCTCTTGCAAACCTCTCCTCAGAGCAGCCCAGTATTTGTGTAGCCGAATTAAGGAACCAAACCAGTGTTCTTCTAACCAGCTCATGTCAATAGATATCAATAAGCTCACATTAATATATATCAATTAGCTCACACCAATAGATATCAAGTAGCTCATACTATTTTACTATATTATTTTACTATATTCATTTTTTTGGGTATTTATTCTGTTCTGTTCAGATAAATAGTTTTCCAAAAATGTCTGATCGGCCTTGAACAGTATTATGTTTGGAACTGAAGGCAGAGTATACGATTCTGGAGAACACTTGTTGCTGAACTCAACAGAAAACCAAATACACCCCTCCCTTCAGTACTCCATCAGAAACTCCAACCCCCAACTCATGAACACGCATTCCCAATTTGAACAACAGTACTAAACTTGCTTTTTTAGATTGCTGTGGCCATAAAACCTTCCACAAAACCCTTCATCTGCTGTACAGACTGACACCATGGTATAATGTTAGTGTAAACAAGGACATGGCAAGTAACTTACTAACAATAGCGGTTTATGGGTTAGCAAACTGACGCTAACTGCTGCTGCAACTCTAACCATTTGCAATGCATAAATATGTGATACAAAGGGCTGAAATATGATCACTTTTGTAGTTCTGAGTCTTTATTTTTATTTTCAGCCTCTGCCAAAGCCATATGTCGTGAAGCTAGCACAGTGTAAGCTAAACTGAGTTTAGCGCTTAGACGATAACATGCTAGCAGATACGAATCCTCAATGCTTTGACAGCAAACAGAGTTTGAGTTAAATACAGCTCTACACGTTCAACAGCAGGTTTACAGTGGAAAATGAGCTGAATACATAATAATTAACTTATTATAAGTATTTTATAGTGACATCAATATAACCAGGACCTCACGCAACATGCAGTACCATTCAAGGTGGAATGGGGACATTCAAACAAGAAGCAGGCTAATAAGGAAGCTGACTTTAGCCTCACTGTTGAAACGATCCCCACTGTTAACATTGCTCTTCACTCCTTCACCATCTTTCTGTAACGAGACTCTGTAATCCGCTAGACTGTCACATGTATTTCTTAATTTTTGTGTACAGCCTTGGTGACTTTGTGCTTCATGATGTTCTTCATGATGCAATCAACTGAGCAGCATCTGAGCCTGGACATGTCAGTGAACATTCTTTTGCTGTTCCTCCTCTGTTTTTTATTTAGTTTTCATCCTATGTGGAACCCCAGATGACATTTTCTCCATTAAGAGAGGGACAAATGTCAGCAAAGACATCGTCTACATCCTCATAGACATTTTTAAGTGAGTTACTGTGTCTGTTTTCATGTTCAACTGTTTTTATGTCATTTTCATGCTTTTATTCACTTTAAAATTAGGATATTCTATTGTTTTGTTAAAAATCAGAAGTGCTGTTTGACCAAAAGGCTAAATTATAAAAACTCACTTTTAGCCATGTGATTAAGTTTTCAAATTCTTTAGATTAGGAATGATTATATGAGAACTCATCCATTTTGGAGTTGCCTATAGCAACTATATTTCACTTTATTCAGCTGATATCTGAAGTGCATCTCTCAACTAATACCCCACTACCACAATCATTTAATTTGAATTGCTTTATTAATATCTTTATATGTCACTCTGACTCTCTGTCTATCTCTCTCTGCAGAACGTTATACAAGTTTGCTTTAAATAAATGATTCGGTATTTATTGTACATCACACAGGTACAAAGAGTGAATTTAACATGATTGTTTTTCCACTGCTCAGTAATGACTATCACCACAATGAATCATCGTTTGATTACATGAGGGATGTACTAGTGCTGACCATGCACAGTATGAGGAACTACACTATGACCGGCAACTTGACTGACAATTCCACTGTAAGAGCACACACATTCACACCCTTGCTTTTTTTCCTGAAACATTTCACTGGCGTAGTCATGCGTATTACCCTAGATTTTTAGTCTTAACTTTAGTTAATAAGAATACAGTGAAAGTATAATTCTACCAAACTGGTTCAACCTTAAAAACAGACTTTTCACTTTTTTAATGATCCTATGCTTGAAATTAAATAATTAGACTGATTATATTAAAATAATACAATAATAACACTTACCAGGTTTTTAGTAGTGTTTAGGTCATGACAATTTGAAATAATTTTAAGCAGAACTCAAAAATGCTGAACAGCACATGAGCGGAAAAAACAGAGGTTTGGACAGTTCTACACACATAAAAGTATAATATTTTCATTAAATCAAAGTATCAGTTTGCTTGTTTGCAGAAAATATGTGTTTCTGTGTGTGATGGTAGTTCTTAAAGTTACACACTGATTTTCAGACTTCAGGCTACATTTATTTCAAAACAATAGGGTCAAACTGCTTATCATGTGATCATGAGGGTCAGGTATGCAGTCTCACTTTCAGCTCATAAATGCAGGGGCTGAAATAAAATTTTGCCTAAGGACTAAATCTCTCTGTATTTTGCTAGGGACATGAAAATAATTAAAAAAGTGAAGTAATTAAATTTAAATCTTTCAGTGTCACAATAACTGAATAATAATGGACCCACCTCCGAACAGAAAGAATCCTATTATCAAAGATTATATATATGTATAGTTTATTTTTGTCTTAGTTAGTGCCTTGGGTTTAAAAGATTATAACATTGTCCTTATAAATATCTAAAATGTAAACACTTAATTATTTTTTTTTATGTTTTTTAACCTGTGACTTCAGTTTGCTAATTTGGTAGATTGGTCCATTTAGTAAGTTGTCCATATTAAGAATTCTTATATGACCAAAAGAAAACAAACCAGTGGATTTGTTTACAGCTGTAATAATTCTGCAGGAGAGTCAGCAGGAAGTAAACTTAGACAGTAAACATGTCTCAAAGTCAGGGCTGCAAGGTCTTTCTAGCACTGGTATACAAAGGTTTCTGTTCAGTGCTTCGTCATACACGATCAAGATGGTCTTATTAAGTGTGGAAGCACTTAGTAATGACATTGATAGATATCTTATTTAGTAGTAGAGGCTTCTTCTAATTTTCTGTTTAATATAATTTTTTAAATTATGTTTTTTTTTGCTTTTCTCCTTAAGACTCTAAAGTGAGTAATGTATTACCTAATAGCCGTTTTAAATGAAGGATGGTCTCTGACTTACAGTACTGTAATGCACATATTAGTTTATTTGTAGTTTCCATATTTGTTTATTAGTCACTGCATATTAAGTCAACAGATTTATCTCAATCTTTTGGCCTGTAGTATATATTATCTCTCTCTCTCTCTCTGTGTCTCTCTGTGTCTCTCTCTCTCTCTCTCTCTCTCTCTTTCTCCCACCAGGTTCTAAATGATTATGTTGCAGGTTATCACGATGCTGTGCTCCTCTTTAGTAATGTGATGAGGGGGATGATGTTAAATGGTCGTTCAGAAAGCATAATCAACATAAGCAACCCCTTCAGAAACATCACCTTTGAGGGTACAGTGCTTGTTTTTCTCTGTTCCTAAAATTCCTAAAATTCTCAAAGGTTTATATTTCCTTTTTTGTGACCAGATGGACAGTTCAACTTTATCCTCTTCTCTCATCTTTAACACAAGGGCCCATAAGCAATGTGCATGTAGTGAGCTTATAGGGCTGACAGGTGGGGAGGACTTTTGGGGGCTCGGGCACTGGGAAATGGTCCATGAGACTAATCAGTGTGCTATGAAAGCAGGACAGCCAATAATATTTTTCCTTAAATTCTCTTCAAAGAGAAAATCTTAGAAATATTATAATATTTTGATGTTCAGTTAGGATTTGTGGAGCAAGCACTGCTCAACCTCCGTTTTGAACTGTTACTATGTTCCGTGAAAATGTGCTGCTGGTTTGTAGATGACCCTGTAACTTTCATAGTCATCTATTAGCTGAGGGAATGGATCAGTGTGATCTGTAGTAGCTATACTTTTTAAAGCTGGAAATGCTCATCTTGAATATAAATTTAAAATGTATGTTAAAATATAAATGCAATGGTCGATACTTTTGTTGGATATGAGGATGATGATAAGCAACAAATTATAATTAAAAATAATTTAACTTTTAGCTTACAACTAATTATCCAAAACAGCTGAACAGCTGTATACATCAGAACTCTAAACGTTTGTGTACTGTAAGGATACATAGAGTTAGTGACGCGAAGCTCTGGTCTTGTGTATCATGAAAAGCTATATGACAGCTGTTGGTGCCCCCATGTGGAGAATGTTGTACTTTGCAAACTATGTGAATTCCGTGAGGTGCTTCAGACTTCAGGATTTTCTGAACTAGCTTTCTCTGTGTTTGTATTCATTTTCAACATAGGCCGGCAAAAACAAATATACAGCTCTGGAAAAAAATAAGAGACCACCTCAAAATGATCAGTTTCTCTAGTTTTACAATTTATGGGTTTGTGTTTGACCAAAATGAGCTGTGTTGTTTTATTCAATAAACTACTGGAAACATTTCTCCCAAATTCCAGATAATAATATTACATTTTAGGGCATATTTACGATTATTAGTCAAAAAAACAAACAGGTCTCCAGAAGCTTGTTTCGAACCGTCCTCGCTGTGCATTTCAACCGAGCTGCCACTCGCTATTCTTTTTGTAGGTCACTTGAGGTCATACTGCATTATGGTTGTTAAGTGATATTTGAATGAGGTGGCGGTCAACATGGTCAGTAGAGCGTTGTTTTTGCCCTCTGCCAGTCTGTAGCTTTGTTGTCTGCTGCTTGACCTTGTTCTTATGAACCGCTGGTTTTGAAATGTTCAGGATGGAAGCTACCTGACGCTCACTGTATCTGCCAGTAATGCTAGGACCGTACCTTCTGTTCGTCACTAAGAAGCTTTCTTTTCAACTCTTTTGGCATGGTCTGAAGGAATTCTCTTCAGAATGGCGGTTGTACGTGTGGAGATGCTGATTTAAGAGAAAACTGGTCTCTTATTTTTTTTTCCAGAGCTGTATATTTAAATCTTTAAATGCTCCTTTAAAACGTCTGAAGCTGTGCCATAAATTCTATGCATTTGCTGGGCAAGACTGAAAATAATCCTATGTTGACAGGATAGAGTAATTTCGAGCTGTGCACATGAGCGTTGTGTAGATGAACATTTTGTCAAATGGTCAACTTCCACACTTGTTGGGCTCCCAAAGCTACCTTCAAGACTCTGTTTGTCACTTTGGTGTTGTGCATTAAATTAATTAACTAATCAACTAATTAACTAATTAAAAGTGTTTTTTCTTTGTGTTGCATAATAACTATAAAGTTACATTTTGAAAATATGAATGTATTTTCAGGATTTCATACCTGTGACTAAATTTATCTGTACTAAGGAATCACAGAAAATCAGTCATCAATTTTATTGTTTTGTTGACTGAGCAATAAAATCAGAATACATTTGGGCTGTCTAGTTACTGTCAAGTTATTATCTTATTATCAAAATCTCCAGTTGACCTCTACGGTTATGGTATATATGCCATAACACATTCTCTCTGTATGTTTTATGGGTCAAATGGGTCAAATGCTACTGGTCTGCTCCTTCCTCAAATCACTACAGCAGATTATAATTGCAGTTGCCTAACGTGTACATGTATATATGTGTTTTTTCACCTGATGAAAATCATTATGAACACATTACTCTGTGTGTTTGTTTGTGCATGACTGTATAAGTGTGTATTGTATGTTTGTATTCATGACCAGGAATGGGAGGACGTTATGTTTTGGATGAATTTGGAGATAGAGATATTAACTTCTCAGTGGTATACACAACAAGCAAATATCAGGTCAGTCGGAGGATGGAGATGCTCTTACGTACACACAGTACATTTCTGGCATTTTCTTGTGATCTATGTATTAGAATGTATTTACATCTGCACCATAGCCATTCAAATCTACTGTATGTGCAATTTAACTGTTATTTGTTGAGCTCAAAGAAATGAATTGGCAACACAATCAAATTTACCTCTTACGCCAGATATAGCTGACCAGCCAGCAGCTATTTTACTGGTTTAGTTTAGCATTGCAGCTACAGGAAACAAACACTAACAGCCAATAGTCATCCAAATCTCCATTAACACTGTGTAATAGACTTTAATGAAGGAATGTACTCAGTGATTGTTGGGTGTGGTAGCATTCGCAGTAAGGGAGGTACAACTCCAAACAGGATGCCGATTACTGATGTCTTTACTTGAATCCTTACTCCAGGTCAAACTAACTTACAAACTACACAGCCATAGCTAACAGTACTTTGACTATTTGGGATGTATGGAAGGTATGTGTGGTCTAGTAAACAGAGAGTAAATATTTTGCCATATTATGTCTGTATAGATAAGCATGGTTCACCATTATCTACCACTCATAGAATAATACACTCACCATTAACCGCGTTCAGACTAACTAGCCAGCATACAACCATTTATCCTCTATATGCTAAGCTACATAGTCAGAAGCAGGTGAAATGGACGGCTACAACAACTCAGTGCTAAAAAAGGGTCCTTTCTTAAAGGAAGGGGAGAAGTACAGCACAGCCCATCTTCTGGAACTTGTATTGGCAGTTGCAGCCTCCACATTCGCATTCACCTTGTTCTGGCTGAGTGCTGATGCATTACTCTTAACGAACTCATTGATTGACTGGGCTTCCTAACACTGCGCATGTGCATGCCAAATCTTTTCTCAACCTGCTCAAACCACATTTCCATCTGCATTAAACAGACTTACCTATGAAGTTTAGTATGACTCCTTGTGAAGTCCCAAAGTGCAAATTCAGCGCAGTGCTGATTGTCTAAAATGGTTTCCTACAGTGTTTAGCTACACTACAGTAAGTCATGCAAGTCTGTGTAATCTTAATGAAGGCCTGGATGTGTTTTTTTTCGAGTTAAGGAATTTTGAGCATGTCCTTCTGGGAAGAAAAGACTGTGTGTGACTGCTGACTTCTAGTGTTTGTTAGCAACATTCTTCTTACAGCTCTAATTGTAAACTAGAGAAGCAAACACGAACACCAAACACGTCTTGGCTAGTTGACTACATCTGCCGTAGGTGGAAAAGCATGTTAATTTTCTTTAAGGCGTATTGCTGAGTAATTACTTATTTGTAGTTCATTCAAATGATGAAGTGAAGTGTGGACCCACATGCATGTCAAAGGTTTGATGTTTATTGATTCACTCATTCACTTTTGATTCTTTTATTGTTTGTCCAGTATAAGTCGTTGTTTGTGTTTGACACCGCCACCAACAAAACCAAGCTTATCCACAGTAATCCTGACCTGCCCTGGCGTGGCTCTCGTCTGCCTGATGACAGACCTGGAAATGGTAACAGTGTCCCCTTTTTCATTTATAAATGATATTGCGATATTACATAACTGCTGTCTTCTAGATTCAAACTGATTACTTGATAAATCAAATTGGTAGTTTGCAGTTTGAATGGTCAATGGAGCATCCACAGGTCATGTTAAAGCTGTGGGAAATTCACACCAGTAGGATCTTACGACTACACTCATGTAGATACAGGTTGTGAGTATATGAAATGAAAGTTTATATGAAGTAAACGGCTTTGTTTAAATTAGGTCTTGGATGAACAGCTTGGCAGAGAGCTAACAGTCTAACAGGCTTCTTCAAGCTTATTTATCAAAAGATTGCACTTCAGTGTACGAAATGAATAATACTGCTTGAGTTTCTGTTACAAGCATGTCATGCCACCCTAGTGGTGAAATTCTTGGCGCTGTCAAATTGATATTTGTGATACCTGCAGATACTCTGGTAATTGCTCATTTAAATTGTTCCACATGTAGCATGTAGCATTTTGCTCATATATATGAAGAAAAAGTTTTTCAGTAACATTTTCGGAAATTGCACAGTTTTTATTCTGTTAGGCCAGTTTTAATCATTTGAGTTAAAAAGATTAGGATGACTTAATTGCTCTAATCATTAGAGTTATCCCTGTCGGTTTCTCCCACTGTGATGCTTAGGTTTGATTTTGTGTGTATCTTGCAGGTCTGCAGACACACGATATCATAGTGATTGTGCTTGCCATTTGTGTTGTACTTGTTACTGCTGTCGCGTTACTGTTCTATAGGTAAGAGAAACATGCTTTATAATATTGATTATTTTTAAATACAGAAATATTGTGTATGCAGTATATTATAAAGGTGATGTATTTGCTGATATGTTGCAGTGTGTTTGAACATGTAGATAGAAGCACTGTTATAAACATAAGTATCTTCAAAGTGGTAATTTTACATTAGAAGGCAAAAACATGGAGCATTTTTTGTTGTTCCATTCATCAAGACTAATCATGGTCCACCTATCACACACTATAATAAGCAGCCCCTGTGCCCAAACAATGTGGAGAAATGAGATAATGGACAACAAAGATGCACTAGCTATTTAATTATAAGACCTCAGAAATGTCACATCACATACACATCACATGACACTGGGAGCTAGGATTGAAGATGCCTAGCTGGTTCAGGGGCGCACTTTACATATGGTTGTCAGTAGGTTAGTAATTGTGTTGTACGTAATGGTGTTATTTAATTGATGTTGAAAAGATGTGCACATTTGAATTAGGTAAAATGAGTACCTTTTTTAGTGTGTAGATAAAACACTATGCTCTTTACTGTACACATTCTTACTGTGGAAACTCTAGTGCTGTTGATTTAAGTGTTTGTGTGTGTGCATGTGTGTCTTCAGACAGAACAGGAAGCAGCGCTACAAGCAGAAGAAATGGTCTCATATAAACCCCGACCTCCTCATACCAATAGACTACAGAGAGACAAACCTCATCTCTCTCAAAGTAACACACACACATACATTCTTGTACACATATACACTCATTAACTAATAGCGATAACCCACTAAGGGCAATACACTGTTTACCCTAGGTTGTGTTTTGGTCAAAAAGTTTACAAATACCACAAAGGTCAAAGGCTAAGAAGTAAACAAACTAATGTCTCACTCCAGGCTATGACTCCAGGTATCATATTTAATGTTTTGGGGAACACTGCCGTGCCATAGTGTGATTGTATCACGTAGTTTTAGGGGTCGTTGATAGGAGTGATGTGTGAAATGGAAACAAAATACTGTGTAATTAAACATGCAATAACTGGTTGTGGGCTGTGTTGCATGTATCAGATTTAAAATTTATAATTATAATATAAACATTTATAAACATTTAGACATATTCTCGCAGTTTATGTAACTTTTCTATAATCTATCGTTATTGCTCTTTTAGATGTGCACTGTGTTATAATAATTATTTATATTTGTTGTGTTTCTGTGTTCATAAGATTGATGACGATAAGAGGAGAGACAGCGCCCATCAAGTCCGGAGGGCCCGCTATGACAAAAAGGTCTCCGATTTTGCGTCTTTGTATTTACCTTTCAGTAGATATAAAACCCTGTTATAAAAACTCAATCTTGACCATGAATAATTATACAAACCCAATTCCAAAGGGTTAAAAAGGGTAATAAAACAGACAATAACTTTAAAATCTTTTTTGACCTGTATTTAATTGAAAACAGTACAAAGACAGGATATTTAAAAGACATGTTTTTCCATTTCGTTTAATCTGTTCCATTTATTTCAAATTTTCTGAATAACTGATTCATTTAGAGTAGTTTGGAGTGAAATGGTTTGTGGTAGAGAAACCTGCAGACTCAAATTTCTTTACAGTGGTGGTGATGGGAACCACAGCATAAATCTAGTATAACCATTTTATTTACTAAGCAGTACCTCCAGTGGACCTATGGACCTGTATTTTAAGCCATAACTTTCTCACAGACCTACCATAAAACAATATGTCTAGCATCAGACAGCGTACATCTAATCATGTCATATATTAACTCTGAATTACTTTGTTTACATTTTAACCATGTGGTTATGTAGAATTGGTGGAGTTCATTTTAAATGCAGCGCTATCTGAGGGATGGAAGTTCACAAACATTCAGTATTAGTTTTTGGCCTTGTCTGATTTCTTTGAATCTGTAAATAACATAGTGTAATGTAGATTCCTAAAAAAATTAAATTCCTAAAAATCTTGCAGTCATGCTTTGAGAAATTGTGTGTTGGACTATTTGCTCATTCAGTTTTTCACAAAGTGGCGACAGAATCTTGAATGCTCTATTTATATTCATGGTGGCATCACCTGTTACATATTCACGTGTTTCCAAAACTGGTGTTTTTAATCATTCCACAAACTGTTACAATGACCCATTCAAATTTTTTATGAAATGTATTGTACGCGTGAAATTTTACATGAACATATATTTACTAAAATCAGTAAAACTGATAGGGTAAAACATAAAATATATTTGTGCTGTTTTCAATTAAATACCTGATGCAAGGTACCAGCTGTCCCAGCTTTTGGGATTTATGTTTGTAGATGTGACCTACGCTGCAGAGACATCATCTTTGTAGTGGGCATCATGCCATTAATATAATACAAATTTCTCCAGAGTGTATGGTTGCCTAGGGGTATTAAAATTCATATTACAGTATTCAATATTACAATATTCAGTGTTGTAATGTCAGATATATATATATATATATATATGTTTTGGTCTGTGTAAACAGCTCCTTCAGCCATATTTGTGTATTTAGCATGATTTATAAAATTTGGAAATATATCAAATTAATCAAAATCATCTTGAAACGCGGTAAAATTTGAGTTGATTAATTCATATCATAATCTCTGAAAGAATTTCCAAATCCCTTTTCATTGGTCAGTCCAAATTTCTTAATGTATATGTGCTGTTTTCTCGTTAAATTATCCATGACATCTCACTCACTTTCTCTATCTCTCTCCTTATGTCTCTTTATCTCTGGCTATCTTTAACTCTACTGCTTTTCTTTATTCCCTTTCTCTGTCCTCTCTGTTCCCTCTCATTAGCCTGTCATCCTTAAAGAACTGAGGCAATCAGATGGCAATTTCTCAGATGAACAGCGCATTGAACTCAATTCTGTAAGTTAAAACTCTTTCTGTAAGTTAAATCTCTTCTATCCCCCTGTGCACCTGATCTGTCCATTTTTTACATTTATGTAGAATGTGTCTACTGTGAGATTTTTCTGAGTTGAGTATATATGCCTGGACTGATATTTGGATCTAAAGGTAATTTATTTTAGATGACATTAAACTGTAAATTAAAGGGTCATTAGATTGGTGCGTAAAAATGATATCAAACTTCCCAGAAGGTCTGTTGGTCTACGGTCTGTTGTACTTCAGCACTGACCTTTCTATTCAGGGCTGCAGGGAGAGAGACAAAGCTAAAATCTACATTCACATGTCAAAAACACCTTATAAATCCATTGTGAAATCTGACAAAAATCATTTGTAGCATATGGCTTAAAAAACACACATACACTGACCAGTCACTTCATTTAGCACACCTCCTTGTTTGTCTGTTTTATCAGCTCTTCTTATCATATAGGTGCATTTTTTAGCTTAGAAATTACAGACTGTAGTTTGTTTCTCTGTATACTGTATTATCCCTTTTACACTTTTTTACCTTGCACCCTGTCACTGCAGTGCTGGGAGTAGTCTGCTGGAAATAATACCTGCTCTGTGATGGTCCTTTGGGGGTCCTGACCATTGCAGAATAGGGTGAAAGGGTGCTAACAAAGTAGAAACAGATAAACTGTAATTGTAGAAGTACAAAGCGCACACATATATGTAAAGTGTAGCTGAGAACACTAACAGTGAGTGCAGTTACAAGGAGGTGTAGTTAATGACGTGGCTGGTTGGTGTATGTTTTGGGTATTTTATGATATTTTTGGCTACTACTCCTATATCCCACAAGACTTTTCCCAGTTGGCTCTTTTTACTGACAGGCACAACTTTCCCCATAAACCCAGTCCACATTGAACTTTACAAGCTGTTCCATTTTTTTAACCATCAAACTGTCTTCTCCTTTGTAATATGTTTAAAGTAATGCATTATATTAACTTTTAACACACATTAAAAAAAACGTTAAATATCTAAAACTATGTTAAATCAATTTGTCCATTGGTTTACTGTTGGGATTAACTGTATTGATTATGGACATATTTTAACCAAGTGAATTTAAGGCAGAAAAGACAGGGGGAGGATTAAATAGGGAGATAATTATTGATTATTGATTCTTTTCCTCACTTTCTCTTTTTCTTTCCTGTACCAGCTTCTCCGGATTGACTACTATAACCTGACTAAGTTTTATGGCACAGTGAAGTTTGAATATGGAGTGTTTGGCGTGTTTGAGTACTGCGAGAGAGGTTCTCTCAGGGTAAGACACACACACCTTTGTTCCCTCAGACTTTCCTGCTCATCTGCTTGGAACATTGTAGCAGGCTTCACAGACACTCCTCACACCAGTGTATAAAACCACAGGACATCACTGTGAATGAACAATGACAACAACAATGACAACAACATTAAAGCTGATTTCTAGGAACAACATATTCAAAGCACTTAGCACTCAAGCAAATAGTTGTTGATTCCTTTTAGCAGAAGATGCTGCTTCATTTACTGTAACACATATTTATTGTGTTTAATTTTGCTTCTTTATTTCAGTACGTCCTCAACGATAAAATCTCGTATCCAGAGGAGAGTTTTATGGACCTAGAGTTTAAAATCTCTGTCATGTATGATATAGCAAAGGTATGTATAATCTAGAGAAAATACCACACATAAGGGACATAATAAAGCATATTACTGTTATAACAAATCTTTGTGTCCCTGAAACTGTAACAGAGACATTTAATAATAATAATAATAATAATAATAATAATAATGTAATGATATTTTTTTCCAACTAAGTTTGGACCATATTTATTGGTCTGTTTGGACCATTGATGTTGCATGTTATGAAATGTTTGCACAGTGCAAAGGACAGATGTCGTTTTAGTAGTTTGAAGGTTTTGACTTGACAACTATGATAAGGCACTGTAATGGACAAAGTTCTTTCCAGCGCTACAACAAACACATAAACATGTGTGCTTTTGTGTCTCCCTCTTGTGGTGACATCAGGGCATGTCCTACCTGCACTCCAGCAATATAGAAATGCATGGGAGGCTGAAGTCTACAAACTGTGTAGTTGACAACCGCATGGTGGTCAAAATCACAGACTTTGGCTGCAACACCATCCTATCACCAGGGAAAGGTCAGTTTTCTTTTTACTTAATTTATATTGTTTTTATCTTTATCTTAATTAATTTATTTTTTATCAGAATTTCCCAGCAGTTAATTACTGCATGTTAATTCATATTACATTTATTTCTACATGACAAATGTGTTTATTACACTGAAAAAGTCATGTGTTAAATTTAATGTGCTTAATTTAATGTTGAATAATGATACAAATATGTTAGCAGTTTGTCTTTAAATCTTTGTACATTGAAGTTTAAATCAAGATCATTATTTCATCGTTTCACTGTTCTTTCTGTCTTTCTATTTTTCTCTCTATTTGTCTGTCTCCCTATTTATCTTTTCTTATCTCTATTTATGTCTGACTGTCAGACCTGTGGACGGCTCCGGAACACCTCCGCGTGCAGGGTTTCTCTCAGAAGGGAGATGTTTATAGTTTTGCCATCATTGCTCAGGAGATTGTACTGAGACAGTGTCCTTTCTACACTGAGAGCTGCTCTGATGTAGCAGGTAAGACCCAGCACACTGGTCTAAAACATAATGCAGAAATTATACTGACATTTCAGTGTTGACAATATTTGATCAAGCAGTGTTTATGTAAAAACACTAACTTCACAGAACTCTACAAGTCTTTAGAGCTGCAGTATTTGTAACAGTGAGACATGAATATAACTGAATATAACCAGTTTTCAGAACAAATTGTAAGAATTGAGCTTTGAAACTTTTATTTGTGGTAGAGAATCTGCAATCTTTATATTCCTCATACTTAAATACTGAATTTGAGCATGGATGTATACTACTGACTGAAACACGACTTGTAGTTCAGACTGCTACTGATCAGTGTGTGTAACTGTCAACATGCTATCTTTCTCTGTATTTATATGCAGCCAAACATACTGTAGCAGTGTAACAGTAGCAGTGTAGGTGTTTCCACAGTTTACAGACACTGGTTCCGGCAATATCAGAATTTTCAAGCTTCCCTTTTTATCTCTCCCTCCAACCCTCCTTCACTCTGCCTTCATTTCTCTTCCTCTGTAGAGAAGCTGTACAAGGTTCAGTGCCCAATTGGTCCCACTGTTTTCAGACCAGATCTCAACTTTGAGACTGCAGGGGAGAAAGACGTAGAGGTAAGATGAGGTCTCTAACACACCCAGTTTGATATGGATATGGACAGACTGTATATATGTTAAACTGATAATTATCACACACACACACACACACACACACACACACTAACAGACACTAAATAGGCTAAAGCCAAACTGGGAACATTAACTCTCCAGGGCTACCATACACTGCCATCTATGATCTCTAATTCAGTAGTAGATTGAGATTCACATCCTTTGATGGTACTTTTATGATTTTAACACACGTGTTTGTCCATATGAAGCTGTATGTGCTGATTAAGAACTGTTGGGATGAGGATCCCGAGAGGAGGCCGGACTTTAAGAAAATTGAGAACACTTTGGGGAAGATTTTCAGGTTTGTTCAGCTAAATAAAGGACACACTTAAACACATTTAAATCCTGTAATACATTAAATACTGATACCTTATGACAAATGAAAGTTTTTTGTTTTGCACAGTAACCTCCATAACCAGGCCAATGCTAGCTATATGGATAATCTAATCCGGCGGCTGCAGATGTACTCCCGTAACCTGGAACACCTGGTGGAGGAGAGAACTGCCCTGTATAAGGCAGAAAGAGACAGAGCGGACCAGCTTAACTTTATGCTCCTGCCAGGGTTAGTTACACACACACACACACACACACACACACACACACACACACACTATAATGCTCATAGGTGAAAGGCTTTGAGTTGTGTTTGTGAATTGTTGTGATCATGTTTCCAATCCTGGTCCAAGAGTACCACTGCCTGCACATTCTACAGTTTTCCTTTCTCCCAACACACTCAATGTAACTAATAAACACATTTACGAACTACTCCTGAGGTGAACTTACATTACAGCATGCCAGACAGTCACACTCCAGGATCAAGAGTGAGAATCACTGCTCTGCATCCAGACACAAGTTCTCAGCTGTTCCTGGAATCTCTTTGCTCCAAAAATACCTGCTTAAACTTCTTAGTTAATGTTGTGGGGAGCCAGTCTTGTTAAAGAGGGGGATAAAGATTTATGCTTTCATATATGGCATCATGACTAAAGGCATCTTCATACAAAGTATGATTTATTCTGATGGGGAAGAGAACCCACAAAAACACAGTGGGACCTTCACGTTAGATCAAAAAAGAAGTGATTGGTCTATCTGATTTTAACACATCCACACAGAAACACAAGCACATGTCTGTTTTCAAAACTTGATGTGTTGTTTTTTTTTTGGTCTCTAAAAATCTTAACTGATGTGAATAAGCCTTAACAAATACACATTCATGTTCTTTTTAAGGAACATGGTGTAATGACATACATAAACGCATTTTTTTGCCTAATAAGGAGTCTTATAAAACCTTCTAAGATTTGACACAATTGTTAAACGTGTTGTATTCCTGAGCAGTTAGATTTTAAACAGCTTTATTTGTAATTAAGTCGCGTAACCCTTACTAAACATTTTACACACACAGGCCGGTGGTGCGTTCCCTGAAGGAGACGGGTCGCGTGGAGCCAGAGTTGTTTGATGAAGTCACCATTTACTTCAGCGATATTGTGGGCTTCACCACAATCTGCCACCACAGCACACCAATGGAAGTGGTAGACATGCTGAATGACATGTACAAAAGCTTCGACAGCATCCTCGACAATCACGACGTCTATAAGGTAAACACAAAGATCTTTAGCCTTAAAGGTAACCGGAGGCTAGAACAAACCTTTTCAGTCTTTATAAAGTGAAGGCAGAAGAAGTTAATCTGACTATAATATTCAAATAAAGCTAACTCAACGTCTGGGATTGAATTAAAATGGCTTGGCTTGTTGGAAATTGTTCTAATCTCTTTTCCTCATACTACCTCTCTCACTTGAGGTGGAGACAATAGGTGACGCGTATATGGTTGCATCTGGGTTGCCCAGGCGGAATGGGAACAGGCATGCTGTAGATATTTCCCTCATGGCTTTGGATATTCTAGAGTTTATGGGAACCTTTCAGCTTCGACATCTTCCAGGGATACCACTCTGGATTCGCATGGGAGTTCACTCAGGTACTACATTCATTTGATCAGACACGTTGGGTTTCCAGGAAAAAGTACTTCTTTCATTTTTCATTGGATTAATAATGATAATATATTTGAAACAATGTAATTTGTAATTTGAAAGTGTGACAGCAGAAATATTGCTGTGATGTTCTCCAAAACCGGACTGATAGCTGCATAAAACAAAGTTTGCATAAAGAAATGGATTTAGTTGACCGTTCACTGTGATTTCCAATATTTTGGCTAAACACAAGAAAGGCCTGTAACTACTGAGATCTGGTGCCTCCCCTCCTTTATGTAGCGATGATAGTAGTACATTTATTCCTCAGCTGTCTAAATGTAAGCCAGTGGTCTCGATTCCTGGCTCATCAGGCAGGCATCCAAGCTTTGCTTCTTGTTTAAAGCAGTGTAGAAATTTCTGGACTGAGTCAGGGACTAGATCGGTCTTGAATACTGAAGGAGCATGCTTATTAACTAACTATCTTATAATGGAGCATGCTTAATAACTAATTAACTTCAAGAATATTGTATTAAAATAGTCTAGTGCCATATTAATGTCTGATTCACAAACGAATCTTAGACACACTGAATCTCGTGTCCTTTATTTTGAGTTGAAACAAAAGTGGAAAATCTCTCTTATTTCCAACAGGGAAAAGAACATTCTTTTAGACCTCTAGCACAGCCTTATGGTGCTACAGATTCCCGCCTTGGGTTAAAAATAAGAACACATTTACTCGCTGTTTTTAGAACTTAGCATGAGCAAGTTATCATCATGTATGGACAATTTATGATTTAAATGCACTGCACTTTTTTATCTCAAAGACGTACAAACAGTGTGAGTGTGTTCTTATCATGTCAGTAACTGTATTGTGATTACAGGATGTTAAACCTTAATTTGTTACCCCTTACACTGCTATGATATTTAATGCATTACAGAAATAATAATATGTACAGTACGTTGGTATTTTGATACAGGCTGATAACTACATTAAAATGTGTGTGTAGGACCCTGCGCTGCAGGTGTTGTGGGGAACAAGATGCCGAGGTATTGCCTGTTTGGAGACACAGTCAACACTGCTTCACGAATGGAGTCAACCGGACTGCGTAAGACACACACACACAGACAGACACACACACAGACACACACACACACACACACACACACACACACACACACAAACACAGGTTTTAGAGAAACTTCACTATACATTAAACATTACTTGTACTCACCCACTAACAAATTATCTTACCTCAGTGTCTTACCATCATTTGCTTCATTCTCTTCATGCAGCTCTGAGAATCCATGTGAGCGAGTCCACCATTAGCATCCTAGAGAGAACAGACTGCCAGTTTGAGTTTGAGAAAAGAGGAGAGACCTACCTGAAGGTGAGAATTAGGATGGGACAACATGTAGTAGTGTCTTCCTGTTCCAGTAAATATTTTTTCCTTTTTTTTTTGTGCTCTAGTTAGCCAAATGTTTGAATCAGTGGGCAAATTTGTGAACCTGTTCTGTAACTATGTTAAGAAGTACAATGGGAGGTATTTTATAGTGTTCACCAATACTGGTAAGGATAACATACTGAGTGACCCACTTAGAATAACTATTGTTAGTGAAAGTGAGTCCATCTTAACAGTTAAATCATCAAATCTAGCAGATTTTAAATAATGCTAGCTATGCTACGTTAGTTATCTTGGATCAACAATATCTTATTATCATCACTAATACTGTCTGTGTCTGTCATTTTAAGGGTAAAGGAAAGGAAATGACTTACTGGCTAAAAGGTGTAACAGGAAAGAAGTACAACTTGCCCACCCCACCAACAGCGTAAGAAATGCACTCTTTCCTATTGACTTCTTTGCTTATTCTAAAAAACATAAACATACCATAAACAGTTACTATGTATGTGCGTGTGATATAAATAACATTCATATTATATCTGTTATCAAAAAACATTGCCATTTCTGTGAGTTCAATGACAATGTTAAAAATGTTAAAATAAGTAGCTGATTTTCATATAA